>JALBCR010003339.1:0-98099 GCA_030710515.1 Abscondita cerata
TCATTGTACTTCGTTCAGTTGCGTATTGCTAAATTTAATGATGATAAAAATAATATTTATTATGGTGTAAGTATTTGCTGCAAAAAAATTAACTAATAGGACAACAACCTAATCTTGTGGGTGTACAAGAAATTGTCCTTCGTGCCTCAATTACATAACTGTTTATATTTATAAATGTTACATACATGAATTTGTTTTTACTAGCTGTGTACTATATAGCTAGGGTCAAAAACATAAATTTAACAAGTTCCTTGTTATGAGGCAATATGCAAATTTCAAGTCCTGCCTTATAAAATATGGAATTGCCTTTTTTGCAATAAGTATATTTGGGAAAAACATTGAGATCTACTTTCCAAAAAGCATAGACTATAGACGATGTGCTTGTCTTTAACAACGAATATAGAAAGAATAGGCCAAGAAAGAACGTATGGAAAGAATACATGTAAAAAATTCAACCGAAAACACCCCATGGAAAAAAATCCATACCAAAAAAAGCAACGGAAAAATCCCAATTTGACGAAGTATAAAAAATTTAACTTTTTGGGCGTGCTATGATAGCACAAGGCGGCACTGGTTGTAATTGTACAATGTCTTGTGAATTTACAGCGGAAGATTCTAGATTTTTTTAATACAATGCTCATTCGGCAATAACAATCGAAGAATCAACTTTTGTAATTATGTCGACAAAAAGTTGCTTTAGTGCAGAATCACTTCTCGGACGCAACATCCTATTAGTCATAAATATTTTAGTCTCCACATTTTATCATATTCATTTTTAGGGTTTTTCTACTTCTGTAAACAAAGTTTTGCTAAATGTAGTCGTTTGTTCTTGTTTGAAAAAACATATTGTTGTTCCCCTTGAATAGGTACTGTAAACAACTTATTAGCTTTGTTGTAAAATGTAAAACCAAAATAAAAGAACCAGTGCTATGGGTTTAGTTCTGTCGGGTGCGACCTGCACAAATCCACTAAAATTTCAAACGATGTAAAACTATCTTTGTTATGAAGGTGGATTTCTTTTGCACTTAAAAAAGAAAATTCTCCCTCCCCGACGGCATTAGGGTTTTTTCCATTGCTAAATTTTTAACTAAGAAAAAAAGTTGTCCCCTAACGGCATTTTAGGGTGGGTTTGCGTAGTGGGTTATAATAGAAAGAAATACAAGAACTAAACAGATAGGTTTAGTACTCCAGAGACGAGGAAGAATAGCTAAAAAACAAAGAGCATAAAGAACAAACAAATTCCAAAAACACTAGTAAAAGAGCAAATTGAACCAAAAACAAGTATTACAATCGCTACCAATAACCGTAGACTAATTTTTGATGAACTCTATGAGACCCATAACCAGTACCTACAATAATGAAATGTAACATCAAATATACAAAGAAGAAATAATTTTTTGATCCTCCAAAATTGTGATTAATAAAATTTTTTTGTCCTTAGAAGGTTTCCTTTAGGTGGAGGTGAGAGAATAAAAGCCACAACGGCCTGGTTTGTGTCGCCGAGGTTTCATAGCCCGAAACCGACATACACGGTCGTAATAAATTAAGCGCTTGATAAAGCCCTCGGTTGCTGGGCGAGAAACATCGGCGACATTTGGCTCAGAGACGTTGTGGTTTGTTCCACCTCCCCCCTAAAGGAGTCATTCTAAGAAGAAAAAAAAATTTATTATATAAATAAGTAAATGCTGTTGTTGTCATGATGAAGATATTTAAAAAGTTCAGTACAGTACGGACATAATTCCAAAGAAAATCAAATTTAATCAAAAACTACGTTAAAATACCTAAATGTGTACGTTGCATTGGAAGAAATCTCATAGAAGTCGGACTCAGAAACAAGGGTCCAAAAAGGACCTAGAACGTTTAGAAAGTGTTTCCTAAGGAAAAGGCTTGAAAAATTTGGCTGCACCGGAACAGGTAAATGTCGAAATAACACTTACTATGCCAAAAATATCTGATGGAATTAAAAGGAACATGAACCGACTTTGATGTGATGACTAGTGAGTTATTGAAAACACTTCAAAGATTCCAATCTTATCGCTGGCACTTCTTAATCTTTAGGAATGTACTTCAAGATGAAGAACAATCACCAGAAGTCGTCATAAGTAGGTACCTACCTAAAATATAAAAACTATTCGTGGTGTAGTTTAATAATGTACATATCGGTAGTGTCAATTAAAATTAGAAACTACACAAAATCACTAAAATCTGCTTCACCATCTTTCTTTTGGCGTTAACAAAATAATTCACAAATTGAACTTGTTTTTATCACGCATCTTATCCATCGCAAAGATATTTTAGAATTTAGTAAGAAGACGCTTATTTTAAATTACTAGCAGAAATTAAATTAAGGTGCTCCAAGGTCGTATACTAGGTCCAGTACATTATCTATTGCTGATGTCCCAATTTTCAATTTAGAACAATTGCTGGTGTTGCTTGAAGAATTAAGTCGGTACACGTACATTTCATCCAATTGATTGCAAAAAATCGACATAACTTCAAGTTATCATATGTATAACAAACTGATTCTGTGTAAGCAAGTATTAAAAAGCATAGTTCGACTTTGGAATTTTTCAGTAAAAGTTAAGTCAAATGTAAAGTAAAAAAGTAACAATGCAACCCACAGCACACTACACGTTAATTTAGTGTCGTAAAGCTAATAACTTTACACTCACTGCCAAAGTGAAACTGAAAGCTTTAAAAAAACCGAAATTCTTCTTTGGTTACACTTTTAAAAAATTGAACTCAAGAAAATTTCCAGTTTAACAGAAAAAGAAAAATTAAAGAGTAAAAAATCCCTTTTTTCCATCTAAGTTAAATATACAATCCAAATAACCGAGCATACGTACTACATCCCCAGCAATTTAAGGAAGAAAAGAACATTTTCGTAAAACTAAGAAATAGAATAGTTTTAAAAACAGATTTGGAGAGAAGATAAGTGCTAAAAGCGATTGACGAAATGAAATTTGGTATGTGCTGAAAATGCATGCTTGCATGAACATACTTGTGGAATCAGTGATGAGTGAGCTGAAGAGATAAAGAAAGAGTATATGTAGTACAGTAAAGTAAGATACGAACAGATACAAAAGGTTTTAGTTTAAAAAAACATTTTCAAGAAGCTTCAAGTCAAATGAGGAATTAAGAGTGGAGAGAAGTGGTAGAAGGTTCAAAGATGTATGTAATTTTAAGAATAGGTATTGAAAGATAAAAGAGGTATTTGTCGTCAAATAGCAGCTAATTATGACAACACAGTACAGTTTCTTTTATCAAAAGCAGAAAAAGAATTGGACATGATTTGATCTTAGTTTTGTAACCGTTTTACAAACTCACATTACATTTAATTTTTAAATTGAATAAAGTTCCTAAATTAATATACAAACTATAGTTATTATGATTTTGATATATGGGACAATTTTTATAAGCGACACTGTCTGAAATAGTTACGAAAAGTAAAAATTTTTATTACTTGCCAAATTGTTTTGACATCCGTTTTTAGAATAGTAATGATGGTGGCATTCGAAGTGAGGTTTGAATCCGAAATAAGTTTTATTCCATTTAACTCTTTTTCCTCAAAATTAGAAACGTACGTTTCGTCACTGATTACATAGACTTCTATTTAATCATTTGTACAGGGTGAGTTTTTTGAAGTGTTACAAGGCAATATCTTGAAAACAGTTTGATATATTTTCATGAAACTTGGTAGGGGTAATAGGGATATGGGGTTACATATTTAACCACATTTTTGCAATTCACCCCTCTTCAATTTGAGGGGAAAAGGGTAGCTTTGGAATTTCAAAATATTTTTCTTTCTGTAATTCGAATCTACGTAAAAACCGTAAAATTAATTCAGAAATTAAGTGAGCGTGATGATAATTCAATAAAATTTATTTATTTTTTAAATTTAATTTAAATTTTTTTACAAGAAATTATGAAAACTAAGTGGGTGAAATTTAAAAAAAAATTTATTTAAATAGTAAAGCATTTCAATCATAATGGCTACCAAAGTAAATATTGTAACTTTTAGTTTTTCGAAGGTTACATTCAATATTTACTAAATGCAAAGGCAATCGTTAAATAAACGCTCCCAGAGCTCAAATGGATTTTTAATGTAAAACTGTTTTCAAGGAGCAAAACAACATCAAAACACCAAAATTAGCATCAATCTTCATTACACCTGATGTAAAACGTTTGAAGACCGGTAAGCCATATACAAATGATTATCCATTAAGTAGATGAAAAAAATTGAGGGAGGTAATGAAAATTATTAAAAAAAAAAACATAATTTATTATCAAAGATAAGAAACTAATTTGTTCAAGTCTCAAGATATTCACTTGAATAATTTGCTTTTCTTGTAGAATTAATGAAGGTGCCTTAATTTTATTACCCCACACAATAGTAATACTGCATTAACACTCCTTCCTTTAAATCAAAAATCTAATCATACTTACTTTGGGGTGTATTAAAAATAAATTTTGTTTGAAGTTTAATGTAGTAAATAATGTCGGCTCTGGGTACACTTTAATCAGGAATCCTTTTAATTTTCCCGATATCCTAATTATTCGCTCGCCTTTGTTGGGAAGTGGCACGCAAGATAACATTTTGTAGAAGACATCATGTCACGAATACGATGTTTAATTTAAATGCCACTTTGCTCTAAACAAACAACGATTTGTATAATTTCTAACGAGAAGAAACAACTTCCGAGGTAAAACAGAATAAAACCAACAAATTTTAAACACAAAGCATATGGTTTTTACAGGAAGTCGTCAACTTTTAAGGTTTTGATTGAATAAATTAATTGTAGAAATATATCCTATACAAATGTATGTAATATTTAATAACATAAATTCATAGTTTCAAACTACACACAGTTTAAATGAAATTTTGTAGTTAAACAAGTTGGTACTACTTACTCCCCATTATTTAAGATTATTCTAAAGCATAACTAAGTAGCTATTTGTTTAATGTGGCAAACTCACAACAGGAATTGGTTGAACTAAACTCTAGATTAAATTTGCTTTTCATTTATGTATTTAGGTATTGGAGGTAAAACATATGCAAAATTCGATTACAATATTTGTATTGGAACAAATTTCAAGGCTGTGCTTAATGAAATGGTTTGTTATAAACAACATTAATTTTGTTGACATAGTTTAATGATTAATGTAATGTATATGCCTTCAAAATTTTTAAATTGATTTTATTCCAAATTTAATCGGAAAACCATTAACACCATACTGTATTTTTAAAAACTTGTAAAACATTTTTTTTTAGTTTTTCCAAAAAATGTATTTTAATGGCAACACTCCTATAAAAGTCAAACCTTAAATGATAACGATTCTTTAAAAGTAACCCTTAATGTTTTTATGTGATACTGCTTGAAATTGTAATATGATCACTCATAATTTTGAGTCGCAAAGTGTTGAATTTTTTGTTTCAAAGATTAATTTAATTGATCATATTGGGGCTTTATGCTGAAAGAAAGAACACCTTACTAAAATTGTGATTTTCGAAAAAATGCGGAATTCAATTTGGACAGTATTGAAGGTTGAAATTGTAGAACAAGTGCCATAAATTACTTCTCAGTTTGTATTCGAATTATTTTCTGTAAGCAATCTCTATGTTAAGGCTGTTTTTATCACTCGGGGCAATTTCAGATTTCTAGTAGGCGGTTCACTATTTTTATTTCTTGTTACATAAATAGCTAAAACATGTACAAAAAAAATTGACATCAACAATTCAACAAAATATTATTTATCTATTAATATTAATCGGCTTCCAAGTCTGGCCTGTTGCGCTCAGAAAATTCGCCCGCGAGTACATTCATTTCACAATTAACTCTTGGAGAATTCAGTATTTATAATTTACTTAATGTTAATTTTCTCATTGGTTTTTAAGTGAAAATTAAAAAAAAAAAGGTACCGTTGTCAGAAAATTATTATCTATGTCGCGCCGGAGTCGAAATTTGGGCTTATAAGGAAATCCATGTTTTTATTGTTTTACGTTTTAATTAAATTAAATACAACGAAGACGAAAATAAGAAAAAATAGCTCCTGCACAACATAAAAAATAATGTTAGCTATATGTTTGTGCAAAATCAGGAAAACATTTCTAAAAATAAGCGAGATAAATTTACATAAACTTTATAGCTCCTGAGAGAACAGCCTTAAATATCATTTAATTACCGCCGTCAAATCAAATCACATAAAATTATTTTACTTCTGAATTCTAACTTTATTTTGATGTTGCCACAACTAGGAACTATACGAAAGTGGTTTGAAAAGTCCGTGCAAAAATAAAAACTACTTAATTGTTTGAGATAAACTCTTTTTATTTTTCAACATAGTCTCCTTTGAGTAAGCTTCAACGTTGCTCTAATTTGTTGATCCTTCCGAATAATAGGATTTGTCCAAGTCTATAAAATAGGCGTTCGTTTCTGCAATCACCTCCTCGTTTGAATAAAATCTTTTCCCGCAAGCCATTTCTTCAGATTGGGGAACAAGTAATAGTCCGAGGGAGCCAAGTCTGGAGAATAGGGGGAATGCGAAACGAGTTGGAACCCTATTTCCACAACTGCTGAGGCGGGTGTGTTTTCGTGATGAAAAAGGACTGTTTTGTGAGCCAATCGTGGCCATTTTCTTGCATTATCACGCACCTTCACTCTTCTGTCATCCATCACTATATTATAGATTTTATCAATGATTTCTGGAGTAGTGGCCTCAACAGGGCGTCCAGAACGTTCAGCGTCGTTTGTGCCCATATGGCCACTCCGAAACTTTTGAAACCACTTATAAACTGTTCTAATTGATGATGCAGAATCACCATATTGTTTTCAAGCTTCTCTTTAGTCTCCTGAGGCGATTTGCCTTTCATAAAGTAATGTTTAATCAACACACGAAATCCTTTTTCGTCCATTTTTAAATTCTCTTGACTTCCTCGATTGAGACGAACGCCAAACACAAAGAAATAGACCGATCTGGCTGAAACTTGGTGTGTGTTCTTCCAGAGATGCTACTAACTGAAAATAACCTCGATACGCACCAGTAGTGCCATCTCTTTGAGTTTGCACGGACTTTTCAAACCATCCTGGTATTTATTATACTCCCAAGTTTGTCAAAACTTCCAAATTTTCATTTTATTATTACTAACAATTTGATTAATTAATCAAATAATTAGGTTTCCGTTTACTTTGGTAAGAATCTTTGTATTAATGATCCGGGGGTCAACAGGTTCGCTACGAGATACAGTTATCACAGGTTTTTAATGGCGCTCCAAAGTCAATAGAATGTATTACTAAGACCTACGTAGCTAGCAATTATTATAATGGCGAAGTTTGGAGTTCCAAGTCTTAGAGATATGAAAAAGCAACAATTACGAACTGTGTTAAAATCGAAAGTTGTGAAAATTGAGAGTTGTAATCTAGATCTCTTTTTTTGAATTTATAAGAACGAAACTGCAATAATCTAATAATTCCTAACAACTTTTAAAATACTATTTTTAATATGTACAAAAATTCCCTTGATAACATTTTTTAAAGACTAATTTACTTCTACTCTGAAAACAGTTTTGATGTTTTTCAAAATTAATATCCTAAAACTTTTTGATGTGCCAAAACGAAACATTCAACCATTGCACACAGTTTCGTCAACACACTTGATCGTTTGGAACATCATATTACATCACATAACAATATTGAAATGTACTGTAACCATACCAATAAATAAATAAATTGATTCGAAATTTTAATTTAATCAAAATTTTTCAAAAATAGTTTATGTTAATCTTAATAATCTCCTGATATACGGGGTGGTGACTGGTCAGACACTATAGGAAAACCAATGGGAAATCATAAAATCTTAAATTCCTGCTTCCCAAATCATTTTAGATAAAACTTCATAGGAATTTTTCTTTGAAGAATTAAATTCTGCATCAGATGAGACTATTAATAATATGTTTCAACTTTTGGTAGTTAAAAAAATTAACCTAATTATTTGCCATTCTTGCACAGCACAATACAGTTTTAATTTGGCGAGCTTTTACTTAAACGACCACTAAACGGAACGATAACATTTTAAAATAGGACCCCCTGTAGATTAATTTGGCATTTTTATTAACACTTGAAATTACTGTTACTGTAAAAGCGTAGCCTACTTGATATTTGCACAACTCTTCGCCTAACTTATAAAAACCGCCATTGTTAAACATAAATTCCAAAAATGCAAGCTTGCATCTCGGAATCTCAGGAAAACTAAAGAGATAGTAATCAGACACAGCTGTTTTTGCTGTGTTCACATAACAGTCGAAAGTAGCGCCAAAAGCGCAGTATTTGTACTGCAGCTGCCTTCAAAACCTGCAAGCAAACAATAAAAATTGCAGCGGGTTCATACTAAGGTACTACTTTTGCAATAATTTTCGATTACATTAAAGCACGCAGTTTTATCATCGCAGTTTGATCTCTTCCCGCTTCCAAACAAATACGTTTGATAAGAGTTTAACCATAATGACTTTAACTCTTACTGTTTCCGAGATCCCCATAGTGGGAATCTTAATCTTGGGCACGCATGTTGTATATTATTGATAACGACGCATCATCGTTTGGTTTGGAAGAGTATTTGTTGTTTACCAACTTGCTTTCACGTACGCTCAGAGCGGTAGTAACAGTACTTTTAGTTCCGCTGCTAATAGCAACCGGCAGTGTACAAAGAGAATGGTTAAAGGGTTAGTTTATTGACGACGTTTGGAGTAAAATACTTTTCACCTTCTGTTATTTCCGGTTATAGCGAAGATGTCAACGTGTAACCAGAAATGACAGAGTCAAAAATATTGAGTTACCTCAATGTAAAAATTTTAGTAATAATAACCTGATCAATACCATCGTTGAAAACGCTAACAGAAAACGAAGAGTTATCGATACTCGATGGGTAGTAGCAAGAACTTTTTTGCTTTGCGCCGTAGTATTACAAGTGGTAATAATTGTTAATAGAACTATAGCGGAGACTGTCTGAATTGTCAACAAAATAATAATACAGACGTATTTATATGACGAGGTTATAAAAAAACATGAGATAACTCAGCTAAATAAAAGAACCTTCGATTGGTTTTAGCTTATTATTTAATTACTCACTCTTCTTAGTTTAAAATTTTCACTGCAACCATAATACCACTTAATCAAAGTTACATTTGAATATTTAAATTTTAGGGAATTTGATAACAACTAACGGTACATAAAGAATTTTTTTTCGACATACAGTTTCTTGTCTCCATTTTTATATACAGGATATCCCCAAATTGTATAAGGTAGAGTTGATTTTAGTAAAAATATAGAGCAATATGATATTCGCAAACCCTCGCGCCATATTATTCGACAAAATAGATTGGTGAAAATTAGAAAAAATGAATACAATTTCCTCCTCTTTTCACTTTTTCCAATTTACTAACCTTTGTAGATTATTAAAAAAAGTTCCATCTAATTTTGATATATTATTTATTTGTGGGAAAAAAAGGAAATAAACACAAAAAACCTGAGCACTAGAAACCGTAACATCAGACATATGTTTCGATACCTTCATCATCTACATCTTCAATGATCTACAATTACACTTCATAACTTAAGTATTTATTAAATTTTCATCAAGTTCTGCTTTCGTAACACTTATCAAAGTCAATATGCTATAGACACAATATTGTCAATGTCAATTGTCAGTAGAATAACCCACATTAACCATAGAACGCATCACAACGAAATTTGGTCTTTCTTAAAACTTTGTTTGGCAAACATTAAATCGTGAACAATTACGCCCCACACAATCGACGCGTCCAGGCATTACAACCGTATAGCCGAAGATCCGTTATTTTTGAATAGAATATTATGGACAGATGAGGCCCAATTTACTAGGAAAAAAGGGATCGACTCCAAAATGCATGCAACAGTCATCCTCTGTAGAACAAGTCTTATCCTCTGAATTAAATACGGTTTAGAGCGATGGTCACCACTCACGCGAATTAGCTTCTGCTTAACGTAAGTCCTGGCAGCTTCACAAATTGAGCCCATAGCCTTAATACTAAATGACAGTAATTTGTAGTATTCGCTAATCTGTTTATAATGCTTTCTCTTCTTCTGAGCAACCGTATCTGCCACAACACACATTTTGCTTGGTACCAGGGTCTATAGTCGTTCGGCTGTGGTCTTTTACCATCATCTCTAGAAAATCCTAAAATTTCCAAAGTAGCCTGAATCTTAGCAGAGCTTAAAGCGTGTTTCAATAACTCATTCAAAGCTCCGTCGATGCCACTTTCTTTTTCTTTTAAGACAAGACAAGCCGTGAAGAGCATTTCTATTAACAATTTGGCCAACAATACTTTGGTAAAGTATCACAAATCACATCCAAAACGTAAAGTAATACAAATACTCTTGAGATACTGCATTCAGACGAACTACATCCCAATTTTTCTGGGAGCTAAGGATTTGAGGTATCTGACCATTATGACTTTCGCACTAGTCACAGAAGATAAAAACGCCGGCAGCAAATGTCAGTAATCTTACGGATACCCAAATCTCCATGCTTTACTGGTAATGAGGCTTCGTTCCATTGTGTAAAATCAAAACAAGTATTGACTATCTTCTCCATAGATGACTTAATTGACAGGTCTAATTTTTCGATGATGTCTAGAGATAGCCAAAAACGAGAAGTATCGAGGGGTAAATCGCCTCTATAATAGGTGTACCAATATCTTACAATCATGTTACAAAGTAAAGTGAACATACATTTTCTTAGACATCATAAGTTTGTAGAGTCACAGTTAAGTCAGTTAACGATTTTCCTACAATCTGTACATTCTATATAATCGTCGTTACAATCACGTTTCAATCGCATTACAAACACTTACATTCATACAATTGTGAGGAAAAAATCTCTCTTCATTAAATTTGTAGTTGGTAATATGATCGATACTTCTTCCTGCCTTCTCAAAACGCAGTCGACAAAAAACTATCAAACTAAAGAAATCTGCTCTTTGCTGGTTATTGTCAAATCAAGACAAACGGATTAGTACAGATTGTATACATAGATTTAGGAGATGTTACCATAAAATGTAGAAGGTGCAAAATAAACTAAGATTACTTCAAGTATGTCTGCAGATGCACCTGTAGTTTCGAACGAAATATTCCTAAAAATATTTCCATCTTTTTGAAGTAACAACAGAATGTGACAGTTCTTCTGGAATGCTCTTTTTGTTTCTTGCTTTCGATTTTATCAACAAGTTGTCAATTTTGCACAAAGTATTAAAAATAAAATTCTGTCACTCTCTTCAAATTCTTGACAACCTGTTTCCTTACATAGATTGGAGATACAAGGTAAACCCATTTTTGGTACTTCTTTGTATTTCAACCATTTGTACTCGTCTGTATTTTCATCCCATCGTATCTATCTCAAATAACCTTTGTTCGATACCTACTTAGAAAGTAGCTAGTACCCAAGGTTACTAGTTGGTGAAGGTTCCACTTTTGTTCATTTACATTCGCTCACGATGACAATTTTTATCGTTATGGACACGATCAAAAACAATTTTATTGATTCATTTATTATGTTAATAAAATAATTTAATTTCAAATAAAATTGTAGAACCAAGATCTCTGGAGGTATCCAACAAAATCAAATACACTCCTTAGACGTAAGGTCGTTTTGTTCACCCGAATTAGGTAGCCTCTACGTAGTGTAAATAACTATTGTTCGATACCTGCTTAGAAAGCGGCTGGTTTCTAAGTTGGTGAAGTTCCACTTCTGTTCATTTTCTTTAGCTCACGCTTTCGCTTATACTAATTTAGATTTTTAATTGACAATTTTATCGTTATGGAAACGATGCTTAGGTGATCCATCACAAAAGATGTAATTGATTGATTTATTATTTTAATAATATAATTTCAAATAAAAATTGCAAACGGAGGCTTCTGGAAGTATCGAACAAAATCAAATACATCACTTAGAAGTAAGGTCGTTTTCGTTCACTTGAATAGCATCGTCTACTATAACTATTTTCTTTTTCTAAATCTCTTTTTCTTATTGGTACAATTAGTTCTCCCTCTTGATCAGAGGCATGTGAATTCCCAATCCTCTAAAAATTTCCTTTACGGTTTGTACATCTTGTTTTGTTTTCACACCTCAAAAGATACTGTTCAAAATTTTGGGTAATTTTCTATTAGGTAAAATGTTTTCGTTAGTGTATTTCCTGTTTGTATTGTTGATTGATATTAAGTTTTTTTTATATGTAAACTTTATAGAGATAAAATAACTGTTTCAGTACTTGATTCAATATTTGTAGGCTGCAGGTGAAAACGTTGAAAAAAAATCAAGCATAGACAAATTTTTCTCCGTCACTTAGTTTATGAATTAACGCGCCTTTCAATTTCTCTTGTTTTTCTGACAAGTTGGTTGAAAAAATAGTACATTCTGCAACAAGTTTGTATTCGAACCGTGTTGCAGAATTATCAAGTGCCGATCAACATTATGAAATTGTGATGTACATTTTTTCCTAATTGTCCGGGAAGGTCTTGATGACCAGGTACAGAAACCAAAGTGGTGATTCTTAGGAACAACATCTTTTTCTTGTTGACCATGGAGTACTGTAAGGTACCTTCCATATTTTATGTTTGTATTAAAAACGCCTAAAAACATACACGAAAAAAACTCTAACGAATATTGACGTACGTTTTGACTTACATCGCAATATTTAAAATGTACCATACGAATAAATAAATAACATTATGAAAAGTGGAATAACTCATCATCATGACAACTTTTCCCGGTGTACAGCTAGTACCAAAACGTAAACAATTATTTCAAAACCGTTCAATAATGATGATAATAATTATTAAAACTTTTCAAAACTGTCGATCAAACTAAGGGAGAGAAATGAGTAGCTTCACATTTTGTCCAAGATGATAGTTGATACCAAGACAAATAATAATTCAAAACCATTATCTATCGGAATTCTGTTTAGTAGCGATTATAGAACTCGCCAAGAAGGGTATTGATGAACGTTACAAAAAATGCGAAAAATCACCACTATGACAAGTATTCGTCGGCTGTCCCACTGGTACCAAGCATTAAAAAAATATTTAAATATCATTACCTACCTGCCGGAACTCTGTTTAAAAAATGATAATACTTATTAGAACTCACCAAGAACTGTTAAACAACGTTGCAAAATTGCGCGAAATTATTAGCAGGGCACTACGTTAGAAATGACAGGAACTCTTATTAATAACTACAACTTCTTGTAATTTAGAGTAGAAAGTGTCCCGCCAGACTTGCAAAGTTAACAGGACATTTTTCACTTGTAATTTTTGAGTATTAAATACCAGAACTCATTTTATTGTCTATCAGAACTCCAGAACTGTGAAAATTGCTACTAGAACTGTTATTAATTTTTTTATAAAGTTGGGTAATGGAAGTGAGGAGAGGAAGAGATAGAGATGGTAGACAAGTATAAATACCTAGGGTATATGGTGAGGTACGACAACAAGGACGAAGACCAGATTAAGGAACTAGAGAAAAGGAAATAAAATAATAAGGGAGGTATAGGCGAAAGAATATTTGCAAAAGATTTAGAAAAAGAAGATGGGTATTTGAGAAAATAGTAAAGGTGTGTTGATGTATGGATCAGAGGTGTGGGGATGGAGAAATGGGAGAAACTGGATAAGATACAGGAAAAGTATTGGAAGTGGACACTAGGTTTGGAGAAGGAAACACCAGGCTATATAGTCGAAGAAGAATGCAAACTGGAAAAATAAGGATACAGACAGGAAAAAGGGCAATAAGGTATGAAGAAAAGATGGAAAGCAAGAAAGAAAATAAGATACTATATGAATGTTAGAAGGAAGTAGAGGCGCAAAAGATAGAATTTGGTAAAGATGCTAGAAGAAGGTATTATGAAAGAGGAGGATATGCAAGGAAAGAAATAAAAAGATAAGAGATAGGGGAAGAAGTATGGAAGAAGAAATAGTACAGAGACATACGGACACACAGGCACAAGAAAAAATAGCAAGAATTAAGAAGGAAAATACAACACGAAGTATGAAGAATTAATAACAGATGGAAAACCGAATTACATAATCAGCATTGGTAGATAAAAGACTAGTTGCAAGATTTAAAGTAGGAAACAAAGAAAATGAAAATAAGTACTGATGGAAGCACGAAGATAGGAAGTGTAGAGTGTGTAGAGAGGGATGGAAAATGTAGAGCATTTGAAACTAGGGTACAGTGAACTAAGAGCGGACGAAAGAGTGAGAAAAGTGTTGGTGGGAGAGAGAGGTGGGGAATTTTTGGATGAGAAGGTGGTGGAAAAAAGAAAGTGGGCGAAAGAAAGAAAAGAGAAGTAATAAGAATAAAATGAAGAGAAGAGCCAAAGAGAAAAATATTTTTGTTGTTTTACTGTATATTCTGTAGGTTAAGAAAATACCGAATCTTTTGTTAATGTGATTAGACAAATAAATTGAAATTGAATTGAATATTAATTTTTATATTTAAAGAATGTTCTGCCAAATTCACAGGCGACACTCTTTAAGCATCTGCGGTGTAATTTCTTTTCATCAGAATTTCATTTTTCTAAATTTTGAGATCAATTGTATAAAATTTGTTAACTCAATTTTCCTATGTTGATTACATTAAGTATATTTTTGTAAAAACATTAGACTACTAAAGTGCGACTAGTTATTTGTTGGCAAACCTGAAAAAAAACAAAGATGCAAAATTTCGTTTCTTTAAAAAAGGTAAATAATATTTCTTTTCCGGTTTAAAAGCCTGCGTTTATTTGTTGTTAATTTTTTTAACCCAAAAACTTAAATTAATGTTTGCATAATGCATGTTTAGCTACCGAAACCTTTGACCGATTTTGAAGTTTTTTTGGTTTATTTGATTTACTTTTGTGTTTATGAACTTGACTTAAAATCTATATCACATTTAGTTTTTTCAATTTTTTATTATTGTATTAACTGTTTATACAGGGTTTCTATGAATGATTGTTTCATCAGGTGAGTGTTGGAATTAGATACAGAATTAATTTATGCTAATGTCTGTTATTTCATCGTTCCGTTGTAATTATTATCCGCAGTTGTGTTCTTCGTCGTTTATCTTTAGTTTTGTCCATTTAATTGCTAACTTGATGAGGTAATCATTTATGGAAACCCTGTATGTACAACATAGAAGATTGATAAAATATATGAAATAAGGATTTTACAGGCGTCGTTTTTACTTTATCAAAACATTGTTCAAATAAAAGTTGTAGGGTTGAATATCATACACTGTTCTACGAGACCGAAATATATTTTTTTCAATTTAGACTGATGACATTATTAACGTATTTCTTCCTTTTACTCGTTGTTACATACATCTCAAGCAACTGTATTTTCAAAATCGTTAATAGCTAAATTATTAGTAATATGGATGTTTATCCCTTCATAATAAAATCTCGGTTTAAAAAAATTGATATCATTTGTCAAATTTAAATTAGACTATAAAATAAATGTTACAAGTGCACCTTCATTTATTTCCTTCGTGGCTAGAGTGCATATAATTATAACGTTTGGCAATGAAACTACATAATTAGAACTGGAGGCTTTTAATTTAAAACTGTCGCGAATGAACAATTTAAAATCGACTCTTTATTATGAAAATCTATGTAAATACTTTTATATATTCATGTGGACCCGATCCTTATTTGGAATAACTGTGTTCGAAAGAAATCGAATGAATGCATTAAATTTTACTATTAGTTGAAATTTAGTTGCTCCATGCAAATACGCGATTGCGAAATTAATTACGTCAGCGTCTTGCAGTACGTAATATCTTAAAATATTTAGGACGACAAGATTTATAGTTTGTTTACATACTCTGTTTAAACAAGTGGAACTTTCAATAATTGCTCTTGAATCTTATCATACCATTCTTTTCTTCAGGGCTAAGTTGTCATTTTGATGAGGGTAAATCCCATATCCAAAATAAGATGAATAATTACTTCAGGTCTCGAAAAAAAAACATATGAAGCATTAATCACATCTTCCGAAAAAAAAATTATTGATTTCCACGATTTTATTTATGTATACTTTTTGCGGTTGCGGTAGCATGCTGTAGTAACCGCTCCCGTAGGAAGTTACTAATATTTTTCACAGGCATTTTGAGGTATGCTAATATTATCTAGGTTTTCAAAAATCAAATACAGATTTCTGCGAAAGAAACTTGATACGGTGTAACACAAATGGATATGTCAAATGAATTTTGTTTTCGGAAGCGAAAAACGTAATACTGTCTGTATTTCGGGATTTGTGTTAGTGTCACTTTATTGGAAATTCGAATCTTCTCCGAAACATACATCATGTCTCACGATTTTGCGTCTACACAGATTGTTCGGTATTTCTAATTTTATGCCCTCTGCTATATTTCATTACTTTATTGCTCATTGTTATTGAACTTATATTACAATATCCTATATATATATATATACTTAATATTCAATAAACTGAACATTTTTGATATTAGCGCTATATTTGTTTTGCAGATTATTCTATGCTTATTCTAAAATCAAACGTAAATCACGATAGTACATGACGTCAAATGATAAATCAAATTTATTAATAACTCAAGAGAGCAAACCAGTAAAATTATGTCCCATTACATAACTTTACAGCAGACTTTAAATTAAACAGAACTGCTAATAAATGGCATTTAGAAAAAGTTTTTTCTATGATATCATTCAAGTAGTAACTACAAAAAAATCAAGCAAACATAATGTAACTAATTAATTTTACATAAATGCCAATTTATGCGATTTATGTGAACATCGAAAGAATGTACAATCAACAAATATGTACATGTTAAACTGACCTTCACAAATGGATACATGAGAGTGATAAAAGTATGAGACATCTTATCTTCTGGAAGTTATCGTTTTACTGGTATTTTTACTTTTGTCCAAAATTATTAAGTAATGAATTACTTTATATTCCCAACACCAATCTTAATATTGAATATCAACAATAATGATGTGTTACTTTTTTTCCCATTTCGTAGTATGTTTATGTGTGTATTATAAAAATTATATTGACATGGTATATACCTATAAATACCTCGATTTTTTAAAACTTATTTAAAAGCATATTTATTCAAGAAAGATTAAAATAAATCAGGTGGAAAGTGAAAATCTATTTCGTATGAAGTTAACAGAACAGGATTTGTTGTTCATTCGTCATTTTTGTGAACTTGATCCAGCAATCTCTTACGAACGTTTTATTTTAAAATTCCATGTCAAGTTCAATTTGAATAACTGGCATAATGTCTTATTTTATATTTATATGGAGATTCAACCGTAAAAGCAGGTAGCTTCAAACTTTTTACTTATTTATCATCTTTGAATTCATTATTGATATAGTAGAAACTGTAATTTATTAATAATTTGATGCTGTGTCGAAAATCACTTTTACATTTTATATGTAATTGAAACAAAATTACATTTGCCGCACGCTTAGTTGCATAATATTCATTAATTTTGAACTTTAGTTTTAATATTTCAATAAATAATATCCAATAACGCTAATTTGACGAAAAATTGAAATGCCCGTCTTTTAGATGTACATAATAAATATAAAGTGTGTTCAAATAAAAAACTGGGTCGCACAAGCCGTGGAAATGAATTGATTCAATTATTTTTACAGTGTACCCAAAAAGTACAGCAAAATAACGTGTGGTGGCGTGGAAGTCTGCATTAAAACATAAATATTATCTAAAAGTTGGCAGAAATGAATGTTAATATTTTAGCAGCAGATATCGCCAGCAATAAGAAATAAGGATCGAAACGCCGCTTCTAGGCTAGTTTTACCTTCAGGTAATAGTTAATTTGTCCCCAGATGGTAGTTCTAAAACAAAATTGGCTCTTGCGTTGATAAAGAAATTTCTCTCAAACTTACGGCATTCGACAGTATGCACAAACCAAACGCGGCATTTAAGAATGACGGAAATCGTGAATCTACAAGTAACTTAATAGTTCGAGGATTTTGTTTAATAAAAGACAGTATTTTACCTCTTACCGCAACGAAAAACACGCGCGCTGTTCCCGATGCCAAGTATCGAAATGAAAGAAACCGGAAATTTTGAAGAACGAATTACACGTGTCGATTTTCACGCCACCTGTTGATCTAATGACCGAAAGCAAAGTGAAGTTCCCTAAAAGCCAGATGCAGAGCAAAACGGAAGCGAAATTTATTAAGCAAACATTCACAATAGCAAAAAACGTCACAGTCCTCAGAGACATAAGAAGAAATGAGTATCTACAATTGAATGACTGCTAAAGTTGGATTTAAAGCAGCCAGTGCCATTAAATAAAAAATGAAATACAATAGCAATACCACCATCCGCGTTTATGCTTAACAAAAACTAAAATTACAATGTATTATGTAAAATCGCAACAGATAGAAGCAAAGTCAGTGATTTAAAAACCTAAAGTCATTAACTTTGCTTCCATTTGTTGGCTATATTAATATGAAGAACGTTTATTGTACAGAACGCTTTGACAATGTAGGTATTGAAATCACTATGACACTACTAACCCTTTCAAAATTTCCTGTATACATAAATATACATGGATACGGACAGGGGCTATTATTTAATTCTTCGCCACTAAGTTGTGTCAATAAGCAACTAATTAACAAGGTAATCTTCGTATTGCGAAAAGGAATGAACTAGAGTACTGTCCTGAAATAGACAGTAACAAACGATATTCCTACTTCTTTATCGACTTGCACGATTCAAATTAGAAGAAGTACAGTGTTTTATGGAATTGTTAAACACGATGATGTTTGTGTATAAGAAGTCTTCTCATAATATATTAAAGTTTTACGCAAAATGCTTAAAAATGGCTTGAAAACGTGGAAAACATTTTATTTTCGATTTATCATCTATATAACTAACGTTTGAAGATAAACAATATTACGCATAAACTCTTGCTTTGCTTGTATGAAGAAAAAGATACGCGAATAATCTAAATAATGGGAACAATAGTAATTGTAGATAGATGAATTAACTTTTCTCGCAAAAGCGAATGTTTTCCCGGTAAAAATGCAATCCTCGCATGTCAAAAATATAGAAAATAAAAACTTGTTTAGTACTGCAAATTTCATCTTTAACCTTCTTTTAGGGAGGCAGCCAAACACAAAAACTTTAACTTGTTATTTGGGAGACGTTTCGTGCTCAATGTGATTACTTCCTCAAGCCAATTTCACTTATTTTCACACAGAATTTTAGCATTAATTTTTTTATTTAGAAATCGTTTTGGTTAATTTAGGAATGTTTTTTAAATTATAATTTGATTTAAAATTTGTAATTGTTTGTGTTACATTTAGTCGTACATTAAAAGTCAAATTTTACGGTGACTTTGCCAACTTCGAAATAAAACACTTTGGAACCCCCAAAGGACAATAATCTTTTTTTAACTGTAACCCCCTGTTTTACACTCAAATTTTTAAAGAGACTGTTTTTGTGGATACAACGGTGTATTAATTTTGGTATGTTACATAATAATATTTTTGAGAAAGATGGTCTGAAATTCAACAACATTTTTATTGAATAGACAAAGTGATACCAGATAAGTAATAAAAGGCTAGAATCTGTTATCGGCAACGAAAAGCAGAATAAGAAGTTTCAAATTTTTTTTCCCAAGTTGGCTATCCCACCATAAAATTTGAAGTTAACTTCTACACAACTTTTATTAAAACTATTTTTTTATGACAAATTGGTTTAGGCTTTCGCGACCTGTTGGTCTAACTAGTGTGATCTAGATTTGGGTCTAAAGGAGATCGTTGATTGGGATTGCTTCCTTACAAAAAACCAGATTTGATCGGCCCGATGCAAGCCCCGCCTACTTTGATCCAGTATAAAAACAACCTGCTAAGTAAACATCATCAGTCTACATACTCTACATTCAACATCGAAGATGGGAGGACCTGTGAAGAAGCTGCTGACGAGCGAATGGTTAGAAACTACGGCCTTTATATCCGAATCTAGACAGTCCTATTTTTTTATATTTTCAAAAATACAATCATTAATCCAAACTTTGGAGCCACCTGTACTGCGCTACAGAATTTTAGTTTTTTTTTACCTCAGGATATTTGTTATTAATAAAGATATAATTTTGGTTAAATGTGCGATGATCTATAGTTCTGGTTCACATTCTACTGAGAAAAACTCAAATATTCAAAGCAAAAACTTTTTAAATGAAAGTTGCTTGTTCCGTTAAAGTAATTTAAAAAAAAAAAAAAAAATCTTCATGGTTTTCGAGATAGTGATCAGTAACTTAATTTTTTAAACAGGCGACATCTTGAATTTTATAATTAAAAATTTAAATTTTTTGCTCTGCTTTTATTGTTGTGTATTTGCTGCGTATTTGAATTACAGTGAGTTGGCCATGAAAACAAATGTGTTATGTTATAATGACTTTAAAATAAATAAAAGTTTGAGTTGTCAATTGTTAATTACAAATAATTAGTTTCTCACACAATGAACAGTGCCATAATGTTTTCTATCTATTTATCTCGAAAAAAGAAAAATGAAAAGGAGTTTGGAGAAATTCAACTCCTATGAACAAAAAACTACATAATTGAAGATTCTGTTCAAACAGTGCATTATTTTGATCAAGCTAGAAAAGTATGGTGCCAAATTAACCGCTTAAGAACTCTACATGGTAGAGATGCAACGATATGCTTTTCAAGTGGCATACCTTAAAAACCCCATTTTGTGCATACAGTTGAAGACTGTCATCTTACAAGACTTGAAGGAGGTTTTCCTGAAATTCACGTAGTAACACCCGCTACTGGATTGGTTATTCAGTGTGAAACAACTATGAACTTATTGAAAGGTCTGTGCATATTTGTGTCAACTCCGGCTAGGTTTTTCTTGGTGGTTTTTCTCTCGGCCCCCGAACGAATGTGGGAGTTGTGCTTTAACAACTTATTTGGCTGTCCATCCCTGTTTACTCTTTAATACTTGTTATTTAATCATTTTACCACTGTGTAATTTCATAAGAATATACAGGGTGTCCCAAATTTAAAGAACCACCCTCTAACAACAGATATATTACCTCAAAATAAGCATAAATTGTTAGATAAACATACGTCGATCTTGCTTTGTTTATGTAATTAGGTAATTGCGTTCACTATGCCATTTAGTTTCTCTAATGCCGAATACGCAGATATTGTTTACGTTTATGGCTTGTGTGACAACAATGCTCGTGCCGCAGTAGACGTGTATTTTCACGCGCATTTCAACTGTTTCGTGAGATGGAAACGTAGCCATCGCAGTGTTTTAATAAAAATTCAAGTAGTAGTGTTCGCAGAGCATCCGTAATGTTAGTTATACTTCGATAAACAATTTGAAGGTAATGTAAGGCGACATTGCAACATTTGCTTCCGGAAGATTTGCCTCTCAGGAGAACCTTTTAGTTAATATTTTACTAATAAAGTAGGTTTAAATGAAGACTTCCAATCTAAAGGAAAGGAGATTCTAGACCCACACAATTCTCATATTTGGGTTACCACAATCATCACGCTGTCCGTGAAAGTGTTCTTCAGCAGGAATTTCTAATAAACGTTTGCTCAAGGACGATTAATAGGTTCATATTTTTTACCATAGCGTTTGAATGCCAGCCTCTTTTTGGAATTTTCTGGAAGAAAATTTAGAGACTTACTTGATGACGTTCCCTGAAAAGAGAAGGCACCTGAATTGAACTAGATGGATGTCCAGCACATTATGGTCGTGGTCTTCGTGATTGGTGAAATAATCACTACTCAGGGCGATTGATAGGACGACTTGGAGAAGTCGCTTGGCTTCCAAGAACGCCAGATCTAACTCCACTCAACTTCTTTGTTTACAGAACATTAAAAGAAAGAGTTTATGCTCAACTTCCAAATATCGCTGTTGAATTGCGAAACAGAATTAGAATCAGGTGTGACGAAATCATTGCTGAGCAATATCTAGCAGCTATCAATAAATCAACTTGTCTTCGTGTAGGCCGTGGACATTTTGAACAGTTATTAAGATAATAAAAAAGTTATTAATTTGGATTCTATGTTTGTTTTGGGTTAAACTGAAAACAACATAAGGTAAACGATGGTACTTGTTTGACTTCAAACTGCCATAACTCGAAAACAAAGCACGATCGGACATATGTTTAACCAACAATTAATGCTTATTTTGAGGTACTGTATCTGTTGTTAGAGGGTGGACCTTCAAAATCTGGGAAACCCTCTCTATACAGGTTGTCCTAATTGCCATGGGCCACTATTCCTATCTCGGTACCAAAAAACTGCAAAGTTCGTCAAATTAGATAAAATGTGCAGTTTTTAGGGAACATCGAATGTCTGGGTCCAGATTAAAAAAATCTCTCCTGAGCTACGGAGTTTTAAAATTTTTAAAAATGCTTAAATTTTATTTTTACCATTAAAATACAAACAAATATGGGCATGTAATCCACAATTTTTTTTAAACGAAGAAAATACAGGTACATACGTATTTAAAAAAAGTAGGTTGATGGTAACATCTCAAAAACTAGACGTGGCAAATTTTCTTTAAAAAATACCATATTGGAGAACGTCAAAATCCAAAAAAAAAAATTGTTACAAATTTTCTGTAAAAATTATACTTTTTGAAATATTTGATAATAAGTAATTTTGTAAGCAATTTCTCGAAAAACCCTCGTAACTCGAGAAAGAATTATTTTTTTTAATCTAAAACCAGATATCCCCCAAAAACTGCACATTTTGTCTAATTTGACCAACCTTTTAGTTACCAGGATAGCAAGAATTGCACGCATACATTGCGTGTTTTCACTTATAATATCGTAAGTTTAGATTTTGCCGGAAAAATTTACGAATTGTTACGAGAGTTCGCCTAGCAATTTTGGGAATGAGATTGTCGTAAAAATCACGAGACGTCAGTCGATTTTTGATCAAAATTAGAAAACCAAAAATTTTTAAATAATAACTAGCATCGATTTCTTTAATGTTCGCTTATTTATTTATACCTCTTCGTAATTCATCAAAAAAATATAAACTTGAGAGAAACCTTTTCCACTTTTTCATTTTACTTTATAGAGTTCCTGAAGAAACATTATATTTCTTTATTATCTTGATAATATAGAATTAAACTATAAATATGGGTAACCTCAAACCGGTCAAATTTTGACCTAAATCTGAAATAAAAGTAAAATTGTGTTGACAACATCTATTTTAGTCATGCTTTTAAAATCAGGAAGCACGAGGTTTTTCAAAGAAGGTAAAACCAAACCACCTTCAAGGGAATAATTGACCCCAAATGATTTTATTTTTATAATTGTTATTAATAAAATGAACTAATAGTGTTACTAACAACAAGTAACACATTTTCCAGTCGTTATTTTGGTGATGCATGTTTACATTCCTGTCATTGTTATGATAATTTAATTCTTTAAGACATTAAAGAAGTTTATTTTAAATTATGTATATACACACACGTCCCACATTATGAAAAGTAAAGTCACTAGAGGATGATTTTTTTTAAATTTTAATATTGTGCCAGATTTACTCACACCACATGCAATTTATTGGAAAACTCCTACATTAAATTATGCATTCCAGAAAACTTATGACTAACAAACACAATTTCAAATGCTGTAAGTAACAAAATTGGTAACACCAATTGATCGCATTGGATTAATTAAAATCAAGAAGCGTGGAAAATCTGGAATTGGTCCAGTTATTTAAATTCTCCAAGAAAACGAATGAAGTAATTACTAGGCAGCTTCTGTTATAAAAGGCAAAGAAAAACGGATCTTTTCTTGGTAATAATTATGTTAATTTTTATCGCCCATTTAAGGGAAAACGCATTTACCTAATTACTAGTTCGATTTTTATTACTTACCAAAATGCGAATCGCAAAAGTGCGTTTGCGGATGACTTAGTGCGCACGAGCATCCCTCAGCAATTGTAACGTAAATCAAAACGATTACCGCCACGGTTAATATCCATATACTCGACTGCATATCTATAAAGAAAATAAATAAAACACTTTTGTTATGTCTATTTGATCGAAAATCATGAATAAATCAAAGAAAAGATTTATTACTTTTGCGTTTATAGAATTTAATACCATAAATTTTCGTACGGCCCCACGGGTCAAACACATAAGCGACTTACATTTTTTATGCAATTGTTTCAAAGAATAACATCCAACGCCCAGCGGGAATTGTTCTTTTATTAAAATACACCGTATGAGTTTTTGATTTTTCAATTAAGGACGACAGTACGTATATTAATTGAAAATTTACGCCACACAAATTACAAACAAATAAAAGTTAATTGGCGAATTGTTTCATTCGGGCCAAAGTAACGCATCGCGTCCAATAAATTGGCGTTGTTTTACAAAGATATTCTAAAAAACAACGTGCAACATTGTTTTTCTTTAAAATTAAGTAGTTTGTTTCGTTACGTATATTATACGTATTTTTAAATTGTAAATTCCTTAGTTTTAATGAGAATGTCTAAGTAATCGCAGTTACCGTTAGTTTTAGTTCAATCTATAAACCTTATCCTTTCGTGTACCTATAAAGACGCCGATCAACGAAATTCTTATACCCTAAATCCATTTAATTATGTTTTATTTGCACAATTAGGGTTTCGTACGTTTTTTTTTTATTTACTTTCAGTCCCCATTCAACAAAAAACGTTAATTTCTGCAAGTTCTCTGTAACCTAATTTAATTTGCTCGGAGGTACTTTTTCATTTTGATTAATTTTCTTTTAGTTGTAAAAGTTACCTAATTTCAAAAATAAATCTTCTGTATAAAATTATAAAATTTTATTTATTACTTTAATAAACAACAATTCGGTGTGACCATGTAGGTACATAATTGTATTTACCACCACAACATATACATCACTTGAAGTGAATTGAGTAGGTTCCCAAAAATAATTTGCAGAGAATAATGGTGCAATTAAAGAGAAATTCATGTGGGTAATTTAACAAAAATTTGTAATGAAATCGAATTCACAAGTAAAAATTAACACTGATCGAAAATTTGCTGCTACGTGAAGAATTATTGTTATAGTTTCCACTGAAACATAAACTGTATCTTGTTTCCGAGAATTGTACTTAATCCGTCATAAAAGAAGGAATACGAATTTTTTTGGCATTATGAATAAAAGAATGAAAATACAATAGCACTTAAAGTTCTAAGACTTGTCTGTAGCGTAAAATAAATAAAAGTGATCCGGAACGAGGAAAAATTCAAAAGAATTCAATCATTCAGCGTTTTATCAAAATAAAAATTGGATGAGTAATAGAATTTCAGTCAGCCTTAAGTAATTTTTAATTGCGCTCTAGATAACAATCATCAAAAAAAATTACCTTGCCTTAAAAACTAAAAAAAAATTTTACTATCACAACGGTTAAAATTCTTTGGCGACAGTCAAGCATCGTCTTTAAAATTTTTGTACGATAAAGTACGTTACGATAAAACGAAAGACGCCAACAAGACACGATAGTAAAGCGATGAATAAACTTTATTTTCTTTAACTGAAATTGCAAATTACAATCAACAGTCGTCCTACAGATAAACGATTTTGTTTAGTCTGATTAGAGTTTATACCAACGAGTACAAGATTAGGAATACATGAGCAATTACTCACATATTTTTTCCTAAAGATTTATGTGGGTGTTTACTTGTTAACGACGGAATGATCAATGACTATTTAATGATTGTATATTACGTATAACGCTGTTAAAAATAATATAACGTCACTTATTGAATCACGTACATTTATTAGAATGTAAATTTATGGTCGTAACATATGAAAACCGATGGATTAACATATTCAATTTGATAAGGGTTCCTTCGTCAAATTGAAACGGATTCGAATATAGTTTCCCTTCAAATTTAATTTTGTGACCTTTGGGTTACAATAAATATTTATGATTCAGTTTTAAACGACTTTGGTGAGAATTCATTGTGACGTTTAACGAATAAACAAAAACTAATAAAATTAATTAAACTTAGATTAATTTTTCTTCGATAACGTTGGTGTATTAAATGACTCAGAGTATTGGTGGATTAAATCGATAATCTCGTCACGCAATTGCTATTACTTTGATAATAATTATTGATTCATATCGAAATTAATTTCGACGAATTAAAAACATCATTTTATCAGAATTTTTATCTTGCCATTATTTATCTAGCTGTCAACAATATAATTGTACCATTAACCCAATTATTGAGGTACTACATACTTTATGCAATTAATTTGTAGAATGCATGAAGATTATTTTTCAATTGGAACTTTACAATATAAAAATAAATTGCCTAGTAGTTATTATTATCTACATATTAAAAACGAATAGCGCCCATTTGAAATTGTATTCCCATGAGGTAAACTGTGTGAACTATACTGTGATATCCACAATGTATAATTGTTGTTTACATGTAATTTTGGAATTTGCTAACGTTAAAAAATTATTGTGGAAATAAAAACCAAATAAATAAATCATTCGACTACGAAGAAATATTGATATTTACGAATTCCAATAATTTTCATTTATAGCAATCCAAAAAATGTCACAATAACATTAACAAGCAGCTCGAGAAATTCAAGAGAAAAACAATAAGATAACAAAACTAAAAACAAAGTACAATTATGATAAAAACAATTCCAATTGTTTGTTACATATGGACGGTAATACAAAGTACTAATTACAATTACAGCATTATAATTGTATATTATATTTATAAACCTCTAATACGTTTGTCGTCACCCAAGTGTATATATTGGTGACTTTAATTGTCACAACACATTATGGGGCTATAAAAACAACGATACCAATGGAATAAAGTTAGAAACGTGGATGGAGTTTCAAAACATTTACTATACGATCCAAAAGCTATCAAAACATTTTCCTCCGGTCGATTTTCGAAAGGAATATGTCGACTGAAACAAACAATCATATTTAGAAAAACCAAATAAAGAAAATGAGAGTGCTGTACTGTCATCTCTAAATAATGGGAAAAAAAGAGAAATGGAATTCATTAATAAAAAATATGAATTTCGTACATTCAAGTCGTTTTAAATAAATTAGGTTCTACAAATCAATCTGCTAAAACAAATACAAAAATTTCTCCAAATTCTGTTGCTTCTCGGTTGGTTAATGTTTCAAACTCAGTAAAAGTGAAGAAACCAAGTTGAGAAAATGTCTACAAAAGAAAAAAAAATCAAACAAATCTGCTGGGTTTGATGGAATACATCCAGAGTTTCTGAAAAATTTGGGAAATTATTCTTTGAAGTGGCTACTTATGTTTCTCAATGATATTTATAATACAGGTAAGTTACCAACAGATTTAAAAAAATGTAAAGTAATGGCAATTTAAAAAAAATAAATCTCCTACAGACCCAACTTCTTATCGTCCAATAAGTTTGTTAAGTATAATTTTGGAAAGATTGATTTTTAAAGAATTAATCTATTAATTGAAGAGAAATTACCAATTGGACAAGGAGGATTTCGATCCGGTAGAAGTTGTTGTGATGAAGTAATGGCATTAACAACGCATACCGAAGCTGGATTTTAGAAGAAACTTAAAACTAGAGTTGTCTTTTTAGATTTAACTGCTGCATACGATACCGTGTGGAAAGAAGGTTTACTTTTTAAATTGTTTAACGTTATTCTTTGTTTCAAAATTATTTCTTTTTATTGACAACATGTAGTCTAATCGGAAGTATAGAGTTTTTCTTGCAGATAAAAGCAGTAAATTTAGATTTTTAAATAACGGTCTTCCACAGGGATCGGTTCTTACATCTATTCTATTTAATGTATATATTTCTGATCTTGTTTCTTTACAATGCCGAAAATTCGCCGATGATATGACTATTTCATTTCAACATTGGGATTTTTACGAAATTGAAGGAAAGCTATTTGATGATTTGGCTATTATAGAAAATGATTTCACAAAATGGCGATTATGCCCCAATCTTAACAGGTTACTTATTTTCATTTAAGTAATAGAGAAAAAGTAGAAAACTAAATGTTATCTTTAATAATACAAAGTAAACCATAATTTTAACCCAGTTTATCCGGGAGACACTTTAGATACGTTTTTAATTTACAAAGATGATTTAGAAAAAGTCAAACAAAAAAGGAAAACAAGAAATAACGTCATTCAAAAATTTGCTGCAACAACTTGGGGAGCAGATGCAAAGACACTTCGTACAGCTGCATTGGCATTAGTTTATTCTACAGCAGAATATTGTGCTTCTGTCTGGTTAAATAGTTATCATACAAAAAAAAATAGATGCCTAGTTGAATTGCACTATGCGTATAATTAGTGGAACCATTAAATCTACTCCTCTCGATTGGATTCCTGTTTTTTGTAATATTACTCCATCGAACATTCGACGAAAAGCTGTGTTAAAACGTGAATGAGATAAATGTCAACTCAACAAAAACTTAGTAATGTGGAATAACATTGAGAACCCTCCTGCCAAAAGACTTAAATCTCGAAGTCCTATATGGTTGCAAGACTACTTAAGTACGGCTTTTTCTGAAGTTGAAGAGTGGAAAAAATTATGGTCTGGAGTTGATGTTTTCAATAAACATCTCATTGGTGATCCCAACAATCGAAGTCCCGGGATTTGATCTGTTACGGTAATTTAATCTCAACAAGAATTTCTAAAAGATAGTGGACGTGTGTGCCGTGCTATAATTTTGATTAGGCTCGTCGTATACCAGGAAGATTCAATAAGAGTAATATTCGTCAAATGGACGGATAATTGGGTCTTTATTGCGCGTTCACCATCTTTTGCTACACTCGTGGAAAACGAATCTTTTGCTATTCGTTGAAATCTTTTATCTTTTACTACAATTCTTTACTACAATCGTTTGATACCATCTTTCGCTACAATCGTTGGATACGATCCTTTGTTACAACCTGTTGCTACAATTTCGAATACGATCTTTTGCTGCCATCTTTACTACTATCTAACCGTGCACGGTAGGCAGATTTCTCCTCCGACACCTGGGGAACTCGAGAAGTACAGCAACTTTTGGGTGAACAGTTATCCCACCGCCTGTTACGACAAAAGTCGAAAATAAAACATCTAAATGTACCAACGAGTCGCGTATTTCAGTTAGTGGTGCGTGTGACACCTGATTAGCGAACCACGTTAGCGTTAAGGTTCGATCAACCCGACGCAGTTTGTACTCGAGCGCCTTAATCTCGGTTTATCGCCAATTTGTGAATTACGCCGATTTCTTGGTACGCACTGTTTGTAACTACACTGTTGATGTATTTTGTTGTGGGTAGTTTCCGATTTTAAAAAAATAAACTCTATTTATGTGTTATTACTGATATCGTGTTCGGTTATTTTAGTTAAGTGCCACGCCTTACGAAGATTTCTTTTATCGGGAGTATTAGTTCTGCGCGATAATTATTACTTTGATTTGAACGTCCTTTTAACTGATTGTGGCCTAGTTTACCCCTCGTGGATTATAAATTTCGGACACGAGTACAGGGTGTACAATATAATTATTTTTGGAACGTTCAATACTAATGACCACGTTAATTGCGAGCGGCATATATACTCTCCTTACCTAGACTCACGACGCTCTGCCGAGGTTATCTAGCCTAGCCGGGAAGCTACTCAAAATTTACCGTCATTATGTAACCTGCTTACACGCCGCGCGGTTCTTAATTAAAGGAACTTGCTCTTATCTTTTTAATTTTGCAAGACAACTCTTTTTGTCCGTCACAGATTAAATAGAAAAATTTGGTCAAAAGTAAATAGCATAAGAACAGGCGATTCAAAATCAACTCTATATTGTTTAAATGGGGTGCGATTTCTAATCCAAATTGTGACTGTGGAAACGAACCAGAGACCGTTACATATATTGTAGAAGATTGTCAATTAACAAAGTTTAAAGGAGGGTTTGTAAACATTCATAATTTAACGGATGATACTATATTATGGCTAACGAATCTGAAGGACATCTAAAGTTCAGCAATATTTTGTATTCTCTGTCCTGATTATGTTTGTCCATTTTTTTGCTATTTCTTTATACCTACTATTTTTTTCGTCGATTGTCGTGACTGGCGCTTTGACCGGTCCATTATACGCATGGGTTCGATAAGACAGACAGGAGGACAGAGTGTATTACCCTTCCGAGGTTATAAATTAGAGGAGTTCAGAATGATACAAAAGGAAGAATTGAAAAAAATTGTGTTTAGCTTAAACAATAAAAGCAGTCCAGATGGAATTACTATTGCCTTCATTAAAAAGTATTGGGAAGAAGTTAAAAAACCTTTAATTCACACAATTAATACATCAATAGGAGGACTTCAGACCTGTGAATACACTGCCAGCTATTGAGAAGATTTTAGAAAAAGTGATTTATGCTCAATTTGAAGAATTTATTAGTGAAAATAACATCTTATCCAGTTTTCATTCGGGGTTTACAGAAAATTATAGCTGTAAAACTGCACTGCAGTGTGTTATTGCAGAATGGAAAGAATGCAGGGACAAGGGGCTGCAGTTGTGGTTGTGTTTCTGGACCTGAAGAGAGCATTTGAAACAGTGGATAGAGACAGATTAATCGATAAACTACATGCATATGACGTAGAAAAAAATTGTCTAATATGGTTTAGGAATTACTTTGAACATAGGAAACAAAGAGTTAGAGTTGGAAGTCAAGAATCAACAGTAATGGAAGTCAATAGGAGAGTTCCACAGGGAAGTGTGTTAGGGCCCTTATTGTTCGCTCTTTACATAAATGATTTAGGCCAGAAATTGAAAAAATGTAGATATCATTGTTTTGCTGATGATACTATTATTTATTTGGAAGGTAACAACGTGGAAGAGCTCATCGATACTGTAAATGATGAAATGGGCAAGTGGTTTGCTGTGAATAAGTTGAAATTAAATGTTGGTAAGACAAAGGCTATGTGTATCAGTAGTGAAAGTGATTACACATATATAGTAGATAGACAACGATTTGTTAACATTGAGGGTGCAGATGTTCCATTTGTAGAGGTGCTGAAGTATCTAGGAGTGATGGTTGACAATAAACTAAATTTTAACGATCATAATGACTACATTACCGGAAAGATAGGAAAGAGGTTGGGTGTGATTTATAGATTAAAAGATGTGTTGTCAAGATATTCACGATATATGCTGTATAATGCACTGATTTTGCCAATGTATTATTGTTGTGGTACAGTGCTCTACTTAGGAAATAGTGGTGGAATAGACAGCCTTCAAAAATTGCAGAATAGAGGTATGAGAATGATATTGAACTGTGATAGAGATGCTAGAGTTGGAGACATGTTAAAGTGTTTGGACTGGCTGAATGTTAGACATTAGAATACCAAACCTTGGTGTTTATACATAAGATTCATTTGGGCATTATGCCATTCTACTTCGGGAGATATAAGGTATATTGTACGGATCTGCATGGATATGAAACACTTTATATTAAACCTGCATTTAAGGGAATGGGTTACAATTCTGTTTTTGTGAAGGGGTTAGTTAGGTATAATGAAGTGATATTAGAATATTCAAGATTAGATTAAGGGACATATACAGGTGTTAAACTTAGATAAATAGGAACAGATGCTAAAATTTCTTATGTTTTCACATTCTAAAGAAGTAAATATTAAAATAGAGATGTTTTCCTAAACCTTGAAGCAAATACTTTGCAAAGACGAACTAATTCACAATTGCACACGGTTTCGTCACCACACTATATAGGTTTATAGTGATCTATTGGGGCACCATACATAACACTTGCATCACAATACAGTATTTAAAATGTACCGTACAGAATAAATAAATAATAATATATTGTGCAACAAGTGGGAAAACTGAGTTTTGTGAATTTGTGTTTCATACAATTCACTTTATTGCAGATAAATTTAAATATTTGATAACAGAACAAATATACAATTAAGAAATTCGGACACCTTGTAATTAACAATGACATTCTTACGATTATATTTAAAACAATTCACATTATTTCAAATTCTTTTTGTTAAAAGCTTTAGTCAGTTTTAGGGTAGCAGACAAATAATCGGCGAGAATAGTGCACAGTGGAAAACTGGTCGGAAAGAAAACTCCCCTTAAAAAAGTTTCTACTCGGGCAATCTATTGTAGAAACAAAATTTGTGCGGCAACTTGTCATGTTGGTTAGTTGACCTAATGGCGCGTTGTTCTAACAGTTAGATGGACGACGTTAAGCTGTTTGTGACGAGTAATCACGGACCCGTAAACTTTATCGTTCCTCTAAGTAGGTTTCGGTAAAGAGTTCTAAAACAAAACCGTGTCCACCCTGTACAACATACAAAAATATGCCGAATTTATAGCACAGATTTCGAATGATTCTCAACTTAAATATTTTTGGCGGAATTATACAAGTCCATTTAAAGTTTATAATCAAAACTGAAACTGAGAAGCTACCTGGTAATTTTGTTTTTGGTTTATCAAAGTTGTAAAGTTGTTGACAGTTCAATAGTACCAACATCAATAAAGTAAATATGAACAGACTATACTCTAACACGCATAAGCGAGTCAAACAAATCCTATGAGCCGTAGGTATGTATAGTCGTTTAGGAAAGTAGCTATTTTAAGTCTAATGAATTACTTTCTAGCAACTATCTCAAGCAATGCATAGTGCATATAGTTAAGTGGATAGTAGCGCTTACTAGAATAGAAACAAAATAGTAAGAATTTATCTGACAACATCGCTAATTCTCTCAAGAATTTGATTGATGACTTGGTGTTTTGATTTAAAAAAATAGAATTAAGTTGACAGCATGTATTTCATTTTGGATCATACAGGGTGGCGCAAATTTCTGACATCGGATGTTAAAAAGATGTACTTTCAAAATTTGGTACAGTTTCCGATTGCACATTTAAAAATATTTTTATTATACTGGGTGTTCCAAAAATTCGTGGCAGCATAAACATACATTTTTTTCTTCAAGGTTCAAAAAATCTTATCAAGAGCTTTTAATAAATATTGCATGTCAATGTCTTGTGCAGGGTATATTAGAAGATGTAGCTAATTGTTAGTAAAAAAATGACGCCTACTTTAACGCTAAAGTAACTTGAAGCGATGAAGCTCAGGATAGTGCAGAAAATCAAATCAATCTATTCAACAGTTTTACGATTTAATACATTGAGGGAGGCAAAGTTTTATTCAGAATGTAGGTATAAAATTCGTATTGAACTTGAAATTATAAAACTACTACAAATTATTGGATAGTTTGTTTCAGTACTGAAAAAAACCTGTTACTTTTCTGACTTTTAGAATACAGTAAAAGAATAATAATTTAATTAAGAGTCGTACTAGAACAATTTGATGACCCTCAAATGTCAAAAGAATTGTCTGAACTGGCATCCAAATTCATTACACGACTATTCGAATCTATCATTTTTTAAAACTAAATATAACAAGGAAGTATGTAGATCGAAATGAGACAGTCTAGGAACCTGCGTTTTAAAATTGTGTCACGGGTATCTAGATGACGTGCGTTTCTCTGGAGACACAAATTTAGGCGCGATTCAATAGCACTAGAAACGTGAGTGCGTCTTTCGTGCGCCACAAAACGTCTTTCATGAAACCGGTCAAAATAAAGAGCAGTCCATCCCTGGAGAAGAGGGGAAAAGTTTGCTTTAATAAATACTAATAGTAATTTATAAATTATTGAGATTGGTTTAAATAGTATATTATAATAAAATAAACAATTTATCATTCATGAATAAGTGTTAATTGTTTAAAAAGTTTTAAATAATTCTCGAATTATTACTGTAAGCGTTGATTGAGACTAACGCTGTAAGTCGCTAATGCCTTTCGACGTTCTTTAGAGATATCATGTTTTTGTTGGGCCTTCAATTTTCGACTAATGTTCGCTTCGGTATCCGTTTTGATGATTCTATTGATCTATTGATTCCGCAAATACATAAAAATCTATTAAACCATGTTATCGAATCCCTGATGTAATCACAAATAAGCATGCATCCTCCCTATGGGGCTTATGTAATAGCAGAATTTTCACCTAATTAATAACTGTACCATATAGAAATATGACAACGATTGGAATAACATAATCGTTTCAGGAGATTAGATACAATATCATAAGATATTATACGTTTATAAAATGTTATTACGCCATCCGATATTGTATGGAATAATACTGATGCAATGATGTAATTAATTAATGTTGTTAATCGTTCACATTTGTTTAAATTTAGACATACTTTTCATATTCCTGCCATGTTTTCAATTAAAAAAAATTTTTTTTTAATCATGTTCGTATTGCACACTTGCCCCTCCACCACTTGGGACAAGTGTGTAATGGATTCATAGTTTTATTTAGCTAGCTAAATGCATTAGCTAGGAGTAGGTAAACATTTTACAATGTTTTCGAGTTTTTCAAAAGATCGATCTTCTGGATTAGCCAACGAGAAAGTTGCAGACGTCACGGGGTCCAAGGACTTCATTTTTCTAAGAAATTTCACCTCTACGCCATCATCCAACCAAGAAATCACTTGTCCAACATAATGTTGGAACGATTTTTGGTAGCAAATCTTACAAGAACCCAGTCATTTGGTTGAATTTTTGATAAAGGCTTCTCTATTTCTTCTATAAAGTCATTAACAACTTTGTCTTCGATCATTTCGTCCCCAAAGTCGTCAGCGTCACTAACATTGTGTTTAATTTCCGTGTCATTGGGAAATTCAATTTTTTAGAATGATTTTTGGGTAGAGAATTTGTCATGGTTTATTGTTTCTTTCTCTTGAAGACGAAATACCGCTTCTTCACTAGTAATGACTTCAGCTCCACTGGCGATTTTTCTCTTTGGTTGCTTCTCTACAGGTTTATTTTGTTTAACAGTTGCAAGCAATAATTCTTCAAAAGAACAATTATTGTTTATAAGTGTTGGCGTCTCTGGTTCTGGTTGCAGAGGGGTCAAATAGTGAAACGACACGGTTGTTCTCATGCATATTTTGTGATCTTCCCAGCGTTTATATGCCAGAGTATCTACCTCCCTTGCAAAACACATTGGAAATAATTTCAGGTTTAAGTTCTAACCAAATTTCACCTACCATTTTGTTGAAATTTTTCTTAGGCATTTGTTGGCCCTCATGATGACTCGGCCACTTTACGTATTCCACTTCGATTTCAAAGACTTAAAAACACACAGACTGGAGTAAATGACTTGCATGGAGTGAGTGTTAGTATAACTATGTTATTTTCGATGGCCGAATGAATTAACCGACGATCAGTGTGAGATACATGGCCATCGTAAATTAGTAGAACTGGCCAATAACTTCAAGAAAAGATTTTTCAAAATAACACAGAAAAACATCGAATTCCATCTTACCATTAGATGTACAAACATAAATTGTTCCTGGAAACTTGTACCATGTACCCGAAGGTGCCATCCATTCGTCCCAAATATTTCGACCCTTCAAAATTATCAGTGGCGGAGTTTTAATTCCCTCCGCATTTACGGCAACCAGTACTGATGTGTTTTCGTGACCGCTTCCAGCTGTGGTTCTAGAACTAGCAACGCCTTTCTTTCCAACTATTTTTGTTTTTGAAGGGACAAGGAACTTTTTCTTGAATACTTAATGGATTGGGTTTTTAATTGTAAGTTCTTCACCTTATAATAATTGTCAAACATGACTTATTCTGCACATTAATATGTAGTTTTAAATTTGCCGTCGGAGAAAAGTATTTTAGGCGAAAAAAATTTGTTTTGGATTAAAATCGTGCTTTTTCTTCCTAGGTAAATAACTATTTTCTAACAAAATGCGAAATCGTTCCTGAAACGACAGATGTATAGTACAGGGTGTTTAAAAAATACGTCCCGATATTTGGCCTACTTATAGATCTCATCAGTACAAACAAAAAAGTCCAAAAATCAACCGTTTCCGAGATACAGGCAGTTATTGAAATTAAAATTACTAAGTCCAGTTGGAGTGATTCGTCGTATTTATCACGTCAGCTATGGAAATAACAAAACAAAATTTGTTCGTTTCTGTCAGTCTAGTTGCCGCATTTGTTGTAATCATTGTGTGGCTGTCATTGTTAGTGTTATTCTTGCTATTGAAGTCGTTGTTGCCGTTGCTTATTGTTGAAATTTTTAAATATGCCGGAATATACCAACGCAGAAATGGCAGACATGCATTTCATGTATGGCAAGGCCGATGGAAATGCTTATGAGGCATGTCGCCTTTATGCCGAAGCATTCCCAAACGGGTACTGCCGTGTGCCAAACTTTTACAAATTTACATCAACGTTTATCCGAAGTTGGATCGTTTAAATCAAGGAACGGTGATGGTGATCGGCCTAGATCAGTTTCTACTCTCGATTTTAAGAAGAATTGGAGAAAATCCGGTACTAGTACTAGAAGACTCTCTACTGAAACAAATATTAATTCTTCCCTAATTTGGAGAATGTTACGCGAGCAGCAATTGCACCCATACCATATTCAAAGGCTACAGGCTCTTACTGTGACTGATTATGTCGTACGACTGGTGTTTCGTCGAAGGATGCTGACAAAAGTTGTGGAGAACCCAAATTTTGTTACGGAAATTTTATTTACTGACGAAGCTGGTTTCAACGAAAATTGAATCGAATCATCAACACCGATTTTCAATTAACGTTTGGCTTGGTGTGTTGGGAGACAGACCATCTGATAGGACCTTGTTTCCTGCCTAACCGTTTGACTAGTCAATTGTATCTTGACTTTTTGCGGAATACCTTGCCACTGCTGTTAGAAGATGTACCCCTCATCCACAGAATTAATACGTGGTTGATGCACGATGGAGCTCCTGCGTAGTATGCAGTCATTGTCAGAAATTACCTAAACGAAAATTACAATGGTAGGTGTGTATACAAATGGAACGAGGACATGTTGTACATCTTCTTTAAGAATCATTTGTAATTAAAATGTTGTATTTATACTGATATTTGTTCTATTGAAAACCTCGTTGAAATAAATATGACCTTTGGTTTACCCACTTCCTTAGCTTACTTGATAAATACGACGAATCACTTCTACTGAGCGTAAATTATTTTAATATCAAAAACAAGTTGTATCTCGGAAACGGTTGATTTGACTTTTTTGTTTGTACTGATGATATCTATAAGTGGGCCAAATATCGGAACGTATTTTTTAAACATCCTGTATAAGCAGTTACAAAAGTCGATTCTACGGTTATTATTACCGACGATGGATTAAAACAATCTCGAATCGCCTGCTGCAAATACGCAAGAGTTTGTACAACTGGTGATCACTCGACAACTATTTCGTCCTTTTGGGACTCCTCAGGAGCGAGAGAACTCGAGTGAAAGTTCACAATTGTACAATACGCGTTATTAATTTATTTATTCGTATGGTACATTTTGTATTGTGATGTAAGTGTTATGTATAGTGCCCCACAAGAAACCTGTATAGTGTTGTTAATCTTAATCTTTTGCTAATTTATAGCAGGCGATTTCAGATTATCTTTAAGCCAACGCTTAGTTCGACTATTGTAACTGCTTCCACATATGTCGACTAAATTACTTTTTGGACGTGCTATGCACTAGATATAACAAACGTTTTTATAATAAATCTACGTTTGCATTTAAAAAAATAATTTTGTATAGAAGATAATATTCTTTTCTCATACTTTTTACAAATAAATTATGAATGTAAAAACAGAATCGATTTTAAATCTTTCGTCGCTTACATAAAATATAATGAAACGACTCAGTTATCATTGATAAAAGGAATAAGTAAACGAGCTTGACACAAATGATGAACTGGTAAAAAGCGATATAATAAATACAAAAAATGTGAACCGGAAGTGTTTATAATTTTAATTACAAACCCGCGTCAAAATGATTATATATTATTTTTAGTACGTGCAACGTATAAAAATGCTATTTTTAAGAAGAATTATTCGTTTTATTGTATATTTCTAAAATGAAGTTCCGAATCGTTAACTCTTATTTATGTCCGTTAATAATAGCATGGACCACTCGTTTCACTAAATACAAAAAAAATCAAACCTTGATACTAATCGTGTAAAATGTTGTACGGTAATTTAGGTGATGATCTGCCAATTTACGTCATAACTATTTAATTTTTAAGATCCACTTATCGAGTAATTGACAAGCTCTACTTAATTGATAATATTGACCCAATTTCTTTTGTAACAGAAACACAATGCGTTGTTAGTTACACGTTAAATATTAGACGTATAGAATTTATTGACTTACCCATTTACTTAACGATGTTGTACAAAAAATAAACTTTTTTATGTAAGCAATTATTTATAAACACCGCGACTTTTTCACGGATCAATGGACGGCATGCCTTCTTAGAATCCGATATGATTCTAAACATAACGTGGTGGTTTAAAACGAAATCTCCGACATGCACACAATTTCCTATAACCACACACAGTTTGTAACCGCAAATATGTTGTGTGTAAATACACACGCAAGAAAGTTGTCCGCTTTAATCGTTACCTTATTTGGACAATTTAAAATTGCTTATTTACGAACTGCAGAAAAATAATTTTTAAGTTAATATTTAGATTCAGGTCATACAAACAGATTAAAGTGATAAATGTCTAGTGCATTACGTTCACATGAGTATTTTTCAACCCATACATCATCAACATTAAAAACCGACAATTACAATTTGGGAACCATCATTTAAATTAAACACTAACAGATAATTAATAGTCGTAAAATAGTGTAAGATGGATGTTGAAACCAAAAAGAAAAAAAAAGTATCCATAATAATTACTATAACTAGGCCTGAAAAAATCAGCTTCTTGTTTAAAACATCATAGCCAGAATTCATTTGCATAAACATTTTGGTGTACGAATTTCAATCGTATAATGCGAAATTCGTCGTCCTAATTTACATTTTATCCCTTCTAATATTTATGTTTATGCAGAGTTTAATTGTAAAGATTAAATCTTAATATAGGTTAGCTGAGCGTAATTTACATAACTAAAGTGGTACCTAATCGATTTTATTGAATGTCCTTTTGAAGCAGGTGAAAGAATCTTGGTCCAAAGTGACAGGACAAACGCCTTCAACTAATTAACCTAAATTCTCATTTGAAGCTCAATAATGATAAGAAATTAAAGAAAAATCTGAATCACTGAAAAGTTGTGATGTGAGGCAAACTCCCACCCGTTTATCCCATGATGGATGTAACTTGTTAAAACGTGAATGCGAAATGAATAAACATTTACAAGTCTGAATGTTGTCATAACGTAAACACTGTGAGTCACGTCTCATTTTTGAATAATTTCCAATTAAGTAATGCAGTAATTTGTGCATCACCGACGTTTGTGGGCATGGCGAATGAAGATGCATTTGATCACCAGTGACGTAACTTCAAGTCATTCAAGAAAAATTCGTTTCAATTTAGGCGTACACTCAGTGGGTTATCGACATCGATAACTTTTTTAATCCACATTCATACATACAAAACAAACTTAATTACTTCTACTTTAACCTGTTAAAAATTCAAGAGCGCGGTCGCCCTTTAAAGTAGATAAATTCAATTACTACCGTACTTTCAGCGCTTTCGCACAATTTTGTAAATCATCCACATTTAGAAACGTAATCCTACAATACATGCTCGTCAGCCGGCATTTAAGAAAAATAAATTTTCGCTTATGCCTTAAGGATTAAATCGAGTGTGTGAGACGTTAAAAGAAAATTAAATCTCGGTAATAAATATAACGGTTGAACGTACTGTTAATTTTAAAGAACACACGGGAAGAGAGTTTATACCCCGAAATTTTACGTTTTATGTTTGGTCAAAATTCACATGTAAAGGATTTCGTAAATCAGCAAAAAAATGTGTGATACGGCCGCGTAGGCAATTTTAGATATCTTCCCGGTTTACCCACAGGACGCCCTTAATTTATGAATTGTGCGTTCGAGCCACCTGCGAGCTTAGATAATCTCATCATTTTTTAAAGAGAAGAATTTACGATCAATATCGGTATTCTTAACGTTTTCTTTACAATTAAGTACATAATGATTAAAACACTTCTACTAAATTTTCATTGTTTGAATGTAAATAAGGTATAAAGGTATCGCGCCTGAAGATCTTACTGTAAAATGAGACGAATTTCTAAGTTTTCACAATACCTACGGTTATATCAACTTTATAAAGATTCTCTTCCTGTTTAGCTTCGCTATGACTACGATGTTCGCGAAATAATGTTTCTGCGTAATATAAAACGACATCAAAATATATTAGGAGGTTGAGGCAAATACCTCCCCATTTCGTATTTCTTTCATCTTTGTAAAAATATTCTATTGTGCAAAATTTGGTTTTCTGCGATTTTGTTTATGAATATTAATCAATAATCTAAAGACATGTCATTATAGTATGGTTACATTTGTGTCAACATTTAGAAATTTCTCCAAAATGAATGCTGAAAGTTATTTTAACAAATATAAATGATTTTCTTCTAATTCTTTCGTGTGTGATTCCAATTAATGTTACCGAAATAAAAGCTCGGTCGCCTTAGCCCCCCCACACAAAATCGATTTTTACGTTTGTACAATGCTAGCACACTCTTAGTAGCGTAATTATTGAGGTTTCAATAATCTGGGGAGGAAGGGGCTAACGCGGCCTTTGCCTCGAACTTTGACGTTTAAACATTAAATTAGCTCAACTAAAAATAATGTTAGCACACCTTTCATCACAGGGTTATTGAGGTTTGAATCTGGAGGGTCTAAGGCGACCTCAGCCCTCCAACAAAAAAAATATCAAATTTTTGATATTTGGACACGAAAGAGAATAGCTAGCATAACTTTGTTCAACGGTAGAACACCTTTAATAACGGAGTTAATGAGTGTTCAATCTAGGAAGCACAACTAAAAATAATGTTACCACACCTTTAATAACGGAGTTATTGAGGTTTGAACCTGGAGATGGTATGGCGACCTTAAAAATAATGTTAGCACACCTTTAATAACAGCGTTATTGAGGTGTGATTCTGGAGGTGCTAGGTGACCTCAACCGTCCAACAAAAAAATATCCAATGTTTGATGTTTGCATACAAAAGAAAATACCTAGCACGGGCTACTACCTCAACTTTACTCACACTAGGTACCACACCTTTAACAATGAAGTTATTGACGTTTGACCCTCAGTCTCCTGACTAAAAAATATAAAATTTTTTATGTTTGCACACGAAAGAGAATAGCTAATACAGGCTAGCACAACTATGCTCAACGCTAGCGCACCTTTAATAGCGGAGTTTAAATCTTAAGATCTCTTATGTAGGGTTCCTTAGAATAAGGTCTTGTTTAGGAGTTAAAGTGAAAACAAAAAAAGCCTTATTGTAAGGAACCCTACATAATAAAAGAGAAGTTTCTACAAAATCACTTAATAACTCCGTAATTAAAGGTGTGCTAGCGTTGCGCAAAATTTTTGTATGCACTATAATAATAAAGAAGTATCCCCTTTAGGTAATCAGTCGCCAAACGAGCATATTGTACAATAGTACTTACACTCGAGTTTTTTCACTTCTGAAGAGTTCCAAAAAGACGAAGCAACAGTCGGCTGTGTTTGCAATTGTACACCCCCTTGCGAATTTACAGCAAGCGATTCAAGATTGTTATTTATGCCAACGTTATAGTAACCTTGACAATAGTAATCGAAGAATCGACTTTTGTGACTGCTATGTCTGTCGACAAAAGTTACGTTAGCAACATCTTATTAGTAATAAAGACGCATGACTATGGAGAAAAGAGAGAACTAAACTTATATCTGACTAATAAAATGATTGATAAAAAAAATAATTAAATGAAATCGCATGTCGATCCTGTAAAGTATTAAAAAAAATGCTTTCGAAAATAGAGGGCGCTAAAGACTCAGAGAAAGCATTTGAAATTGTGAACTGGATAAAATTAAGGGATATACTAAAGAGGAATGGGTTAGGTTGGAAGGAAAGAAAAATATATGGAGCCAAAGACCGCACTGATGCTGGGAGGTAAATGCCTGAATGGGACAAGGTACAAAAATGAGTAAGATAAAGTCATTCTGTCATTCGTACTTTTTGACATTAGTTTAGTAGAGAAGGTAAAGGAGGAACTAGATGAAAAAGATATGTGTGGAATAAAGATAAGGGGCAGAAGAGTAAAAACAAGAATAAAGGCATACACCCTGAAAAAAACGTGATTCGTTTTAACAAATTTTTACATCTACCACTGAAGCTAACACTGACGATAACACAATGTGTAGTATATTGCGAAAATTAACCCTTCAATAAAATGTATTGGAAAATCTGATAAATTGAGCCGCATTAGATTGTAGGCAACAAGAAAAAAATATAGAGGGAAAAAGGCTGAAATCCGACTTTACAATGATAATATGAATTTTATGACGTATTATTAGGCTGGAATCACCAACATACGATTTTTCTAAAGAAAGAAGGACAACAATAAGAAAAGTAACTTCAGAAATTCACTGCATGCGTTGAATATTTTGCTGGGGAAGTAATATGAAACTGGTCGACTAATAATGACGTTACATAAACAAAACATCAAAACCAATAAAATACATCAAAATAGTAAAAAAAATTGCTCTCGAAAAACAATAACCATACGAAAGGTATCGATTAGAATAAGTCTTACAGCAAAAACAAGATTAAAAATTTCAATGAAACCTAAGGACGAGGAAACCTAAAGTTGTTGTGATAAATACTATAAATCAGCCCGTTGTACTATGGTCACATGGCAAGGTAAACTCCTACTACTCTGATGTTTACTCAGAATTTCGTCGTTCTTTAAAATCGCCATTGGTTTCCACAAACGGTGGATCCTGTAGCAACTCCTGTTTATCCTCAAACCGAGATCAATCACAATATGAAATCCATTACACAATCATTAATAGAACTTAATGCATACAGTCAATATGAATATACCTTCCGATTTAACAGACAAAAGTTTGAATTCTCGAAAGTATGTCCATCCACATTAAGGAAAATATTTTCTTGTACTCTACAAAAGCGGGGATAATTGGACACCGTAAAACCCGACCATCAAACCATAGACCCACAACAATAAAACTTTTTCTTCCTGGTTTCCTTTCACCTGTTAATAGTGAATGATAGTGCTTGAGATTTGTAAATAATAGCTCATATTTTTCTTGCTGTAGAGCATTAATGGGACGGCTCTGATATTGTATTAGATTAATAATCTCTCTGTGAAAGAACAGATATAGGAATTAGTAATTAGTGGTGAAATAAAGTATGTACCGTTGAATTAATGAGTAAAACTCTTCGCGCCTTTTTTCGCACATAAAGTTCTATATTTTTACGATTTCGGTACTGATATATTTTCCAATAGATGAAATTACCAATTAGATAAGTAATTGTTAACTAAATACAGAAATGCGCAGATAAAAACACATAAATCTTAAATATCCATTAAAATTCTTAATCACAATACAATTTCTTCCAATCTGGCTTTATGACGTGATGTTCTTTAAAATGGTAAAATCTTGTCCCCAAAGAGTATGTATGAAGAGGCTTCTGAGACTCACCGCAGTCAATCAGCAATACCCTTTTTGTTCTATTTGAATAATTTATCCTTTACTGCTACTACATGGAAAGGTTCTATCCATTTCGTATTTTACATTTACATGCATTTCAAGTAGTTCTCCTAAGGACACAAAATTTAGGAGTATAATCGTTGTTCTTCTTGTCGACTTTCCTTATCAACCTTTAAGCGAGTACTGACAGACCCTCGAGCTTGCCAATTTCTTTTCCAATCCCGTCCATCACCTTGCTGCCGTACGTATTTGTGGTAGTGTGAATTTTGTCAAGTTTTAGTTTTATATTTTGAAGTTGAATGTCACATGAGGAGGCATATCGATTAACCATTGGATATCAAGTAAATGCAAGATGAGTTTAAATCTGCAGTTATTTCCAGTTATTTCTGCAGACTTGTATATAAAGCCCCCTTAGGCAAGTATTCGACATGTTGCGTTAACTAAAAGAGCACGGGTTTTGAGCATAACGTCAAAGAATTCATAGCTAACGGCAGATTGTCTAATACAAATTTCAACAATTTTTGTTTTCGATATCAATGGATCTGAAGTGCGTGGTTGTGTTTAGTGAAATTATTAGCTATCAAAAACATTATTTATGACCGGTTGTTGCACAAACACGATTTAAACTTGAGCAATGCTTGGAAAAAAAAAATAAAGAAAACGTTATGATCGCACTGAGCGATTCTCCTGAAACAGCAGAGGGAGGATGATGAATTTAATGATCTACAGTTGTATTTTTGAAGACGGATAATACATCCTAGGATGTGCATCTACACTGGATGAAATGTTCGAATAAGTGATAAATATATATATTTTTTTAAACCGTTTAGTGGAAACTTTGAACAACTGCTTTCAGTTTTATGAAGCACAATAGATGGTTTTCTACTTTAACTGTAATTAATGAGATTTGATGAGGAATATTGACATTGCTCATCCTTGATAAGTTTTCAGTTATACCCAACAATTAGATACGCCATTGCAAAACGGGTGTTTATTGGACAATTGACGAGCAAGTTAACAGCCAAATTTTTCCTATAAGCCTGCTTCAATGTAATTATAAAGTTGTATGCATTAATACACAGTAACAAAGTCCTAAATCTACTACACCATCAACAACTACAAACATTCTTAAATTTGTACATTTTAGCGCAAAAGCATTATGTGGACGCCAATCTACTGATGATCTGTATATCTTATCAATATGGGCAGAAGAAGTTCTACGTTTATAAAACCAATTAAGTACTCATTCCAGCGAACTACTGGTTTTCTGGCACACAATTGTTGACAAAGTTGCTTAAAAAGATATTTAAATGAGAACGCCTAGAAATAATAAAAATGAAATTCCTCTGCAGTATTTAGAAATCGGATATTCTTGCACAGAGTTGGTGCTGAGCCTGAGCCCTTATGAGTTAAAATAATATACAACCATTAGAAATTTAAACACTCCGTAACAGTACAAAACCAGAAGTGAATACAGTTGGTAAAATGCTCGTTTAAAATGTAGCAAATGTAGAAGGTGCTGTATTTATGGATTGATGAAACCTTGCAGATATATTTGTTAGTGAAACAATTACATTTTTGAAACTCTGACCTCCGACCAATGATTATTGACGTACAGCGGGGCGAAGGTTTATTTGTTCATCAAATACATCCTCAGGTTGTATGAAATTCTCGACGCAAATTGTAAATTAATTAAGAGAATACAAGGTATTCAACTTTCCTGAGAAAGGTATCATCTTCTTTTTAAGGACAACAGCAACATAACTCTTTGGGCCAACATCTGGAATTTTGATTCTGACATTCCGAGAGGTTTTAGGTTTGGGAAATTTTCATTGGAAATTTACTTCATTTTCTTCGCCTGTGATTCCCTGGCAGATTCGTGAAATCTTCTGAGCGTGAAGATTTTCTTCTCAATGACAGACGCCACATCGAAGGTACTGTGCCCATGAAGTTCGCCGTCGTCACAAGGTTTTATTTCCAATTCTGTCAGAGCATGTTTCTCATACGTTGCAGAAGTCTGACCTGAGTTGCAAAACGTTGCCATCACCAACAAACAAACTTTTGTTAAAGTTACATAACTTCCATTAAAAACGGACCAGACCTCATACCATCTGGTAACCTACACCCAAATAATCAAATCTGCCGAAATCGCTACAATCAAGTTTTCATCACTTCCGACTGTTATAATGTTCTACCTTTACAAGCATCTACAGTGAATACTCTCTTTCACTTCATTCAACATTGAGCGATTCTTCTCGTCGGTAATGAAAAAATTATTGTCGTGTTACTTATTCACAGCTTCAGTCAAACATTAATATAGACGTTCACGCATTTTAACAATCATTGCGACAGGACAATCTAACGCACTGCAAGGGGATGCATTGATCACATCAAAAGTAAACTGTAAACTGACGATGAATGGGGCGGTAAACAAATCGAGAAGTGTCTGCTGAACAAGCCGCGTAGTCCTATTCGGACACTACGTTTCATTTACCAACAACGAGCCTTGAGAAATCCGCAAATTCGCCAAGAGAGATTAGTTAAAGCAGAAATACATCATCTCCCTCGGAATGTATAAGACCAGATGATTCTATATTTACATAATATGAACTTCCCGAAGTTGCCGATAGGTGGCGATACGTGTTACATTATTATAATATTTTAGTTTCCTGTTATTTTCACACCTAACACTCAATTTTAAATTAAAGATTAATTCAACCAAACTGAATAGTATATCCTAAATGCCATATTTGATTAAATATAATCAATTCTGAATCCATATCCATCACGACACTATAATCGCTATATTTAATCAATGACGAAACCGGAAAGCCAACGCATAACGCCATCTATCGGTGACTGAAGGAAATACTAACACGTATAGAGAATCCTGCTTGCATCTATGAGACGTTCTACATTCCGCGGGGTTAAAGTCAGAAGCATCGCGTTCACTCAAGGTGTTACGTACTTTTACCTAATCGGCCAGTAAATCCAAAAGAATCAACCCTTAAAGCGGTAAATATTAATTAACATTTCGGACCTTCACTAATGGTAAATTCTACATTTACAACACTTCGGGTTTTATAGTAACATATACATAAAATAAACCCATCAAAATTGTACAAATGCTTTTAGGGTACATTCTAAAGCCGTTTGCTCTGTATAGATGAAATTAGTAGTTCGCTCCATATTTTACAATGTTGTTAGTCAGTAATACAGAACATCAAAAACATGCTAGCGTTTACGTCAAATTAACGTTAAACAGACGTCGTTTTTTTATTAGCTTCAATAAAATACTGTTTACGCCACACTCATTTTCTAAATTTATTTGTGAAAAGTGGGGCTTCTATTAAATAAAAATAATAAACAAGCAGAGTACACCCACTATTACAGAATTAAAATTTAATTTCAAATCTATTAGCAATCGCCAAAAAGAATCGTATGAGGACAAACTGGATTTCCATAATTGATTTGTTAGTAAGGTTTGTGGGTGTGCAGTTGTCTAAAACTACAAAATAAATTTATTTGCGTCTTTTTATGTGTTTTGGGCAGGTCCTCTATGCGCTCTTGGCGGCACAAATTAAGAATTTTATAACGATGCAGCGTATTAAAGAACTTCCATTAATGTTGCACAATCCCAATTAATAGGTCTGTGTATCGTAAAATTAGCATAATCTTAAATTTAATTAAATTGGACAAGTTTTGGACGTATGCAATAACTCGGTTTTATTGGATGGTAATAAGCTTCTTGACACTGAAATTATTGTAACTTCCAATCGAAACGGTTCAACATTTAGACCATATGGTGTGGGTTAGCTAAGACAATCAGTAAACGAAAAAAAAATTACAGGAAATGCAAGACCTCGTCTACTTTACATGGTTCGTATGTAATTTCGAGCGGAACAAGAATAGGTAATTGATGGGAAAATTATCGCAGTTAAACCGATCTGGGTAAATGATACTGTGGATGTTTCGAAGGCTGTCTCATAATTTCTCAAGTAAAAAAAAAACACCTCTACGTCCATATAGTACTTAAATTTAATTGAACGCAACTTAATACACACGATAATATTTATAAAGCACAGATTTTCTTTGAGCTAAAAATAAGTTAATTATTAGTATGCGTGTAAAACCGATAAAACAGGATAAAATTGTTCATTGGTGCAAAGGAATTAATAAGTTTAATACAAAGAATGGATAAGGATCCGTAACCTCCAAAGAAACCTGTACAGTCATTTTTTAATATAAATTGACTGTAATTTATTAAAAATTATTCAGACTATAATTACCCTTAAGAAAATTAATCCATGATTGTTTGTGTTTTGAATAAAAAGAAGACTTGGCGCCGACCTCTCAACAGACATATTCAATAATTGATTTTGACATAATTTTATGCGATCATTGCATTGTACATAAAACATACGTAAATAATGCTTATCTACTTGCAAAATATGTATTAATAAGAGATCGTGCGTAGGAGGAAACTGAAATGTGAATCAACCCATATAATAATATTTACGTCATCGCGAAGATGCGACAACAGCAAAACAAGCCCGTTTTTAACATTCTTTTTATTTTAAATTGTAATGAAACGCAATAACTTCAATCGGAAACAAATTTAATTAACCTTGTTTACCAATTCAAGTATTTTTATTTGGTATTTCCGGTTCAATTACTCTTAAAATTTGATAAATACTTAGGCGAATAATCAATCCGGGATAGACGATGTAAATTCGAAAAAGTTGATAGTTTAATGTACCCTATAATAAAAATAATCACGAGTAAAATACATTAGTGTTATGACTGCAAATGTCACATAATCTGGATTAAATGCGTGACTGATATTACTAAACCTCGCGTTTCATATTTCGTTTATTAAGCTTATTGTATTTAGACGTGATCAGCTTATTTAATAAATATTCACAACGAAATAAAAATGTTTTCGGTTACTACTTTTTTTATAATATACCGCGTGTAACAGAACCATGGAACACCCCCCATTTTTAGAAATTTGGGATATCGTATATACAGGGTGTCCCAAGATTTTTTTAACAGACTGTAACTCGGGAACTAACGAATAGATTTATTTGAAAATTGGGTAATCTGTTTGTACGTCATCGCAATAAAAAACATTAAATGGGTAGGGGGGATCAAACTTAGCTCAAATGAAAGGGTTTTTTATTTCTAATTCAACGGTGTATCACAGTGAGGGAACTAAAGAGGATAATTATACCAAATTTTCAATTTAATGTTTATTTGCAACAATAACCAGAACGTTTCACTGTAAAGTCATTTTATAAAAGATGTTCAAAATGACCTCCGTCTGTAACAACACAAGCATCGAACCGTGCAAGTAGTTCACGTGTACATGCCGCATGTATCATCCTCTTGCGTAATGATAATTGTGGCATTTTAACTGTCACTGGTTATTGTTGCAAATAAACATTGAACTAAAATTGGTATAATTTACCTCTTTAGTACCCTCACTGTGATACACCGTTGAATTTGAAATAAAAAAACCCTTTCATTTGAGCTAAAGTTTGATCCCCCCTGCCAATTTAATTTTTTTTATTGCGATGACGTCCCTGCTCCTGTGATGACGTCACAGATACCCTGTATACCTGAACGTACTGTAGGTCCCAAACAAATTACCCAATTTTCAAATAAATCTATTCGTTAGTTCCCGAGTTACAGCCTGTTAAAAAATGTTGGGACACCCTGTATATAATCAGCGACACTTTTTGACATACAAGTTATTTTTTTTCTTTCTCGTTTCACGGGAAGTGACGCTAACTTTCATTTTTTAATTATACACCGTGTATATTATTGATTTTTTGAAATATTAATAATTTTCTGAATCTGATGATACCAGATCAGTGTCAATTTTTTCCCTAAAAATTAATCTAATTTGCCCATGCGAAAGACGTTAGAAAAATGTCGCTTATCACTTATGAGCAGAGTATTACAAGCCAAAATGCGGATTTCTTCGCATATAAAAATAAATTAAAGTTTTCCCTTACATTTTTTGTAATTTGTATATTAATGAAAGCAATAACCTCATGGGGACTGGAAAAATACCCCTAGAAAAAAAAACTCCAGGAAAAAATATCCTCGGAAAAAATAGTACCTATCCCAAAAATAAATTATTTCAAAATATAGTTCTCAATTTTATATTTCTAATTTTTAAAAGATAAGAAGCAACAAAGTATAAATTTTAATTGTATTAATATTTATGCACTGTTACTTATTCATATTTAAATAAAATCAATACAAAGTGTTATTCGGTTGGATTTAAGCAAAGAGGACCCGGTACTTTTCCCATACTAATGTGGCCGGGAGTGGAACGGTGATGGTTGGTAGGTTACAGTTATTACAATTTTCTTCTTTAAAATAATTACGTGTTTTCATTTGATTTGAGGTAAACGGTGTTGGTTTTTTTTTTGTTGAGTGGCGCCCGTTTTGAAATCGGTAAGTAAGTTGCAGTGTTACAAAAAACCCTGTATATTACTGCATTTTTGAAATAAGCATAATTATCTGGATCTAATCATACCACATAAGGTGACATTGCAAAGGTCAATTAAGGTAACTATGTCTGATTTTTTTGCCTGTCAATTATCAAAAAAGAAATAAGGGCCAAATTCAGAGAGCTCCCTAATACTACACTCATACCCTACTTATTTTACGATAACCTAACTGTACGGTATTCAGGAATAAATGAAGTAAAATGAGTGACTAAAGAGTTCCTAACTAATTGAGTACAAGGTTAGAGATTTAAGTAAACTTTGGACCAACTTCGAATGGTTCTAATCAAAGTGAGTGAGATTAGCTAAATTAAATTTAAGTTGACCTTTTATTCTTCAGTATAATTTTCGTTACCAATCATTCCCCAAACAATATTTTTGATATTCATTACTCAAACGTAACTCAATTTAGTTAATTATTTTTCATCGTTTTTGAATTCCAAAGGTTACGTCTCACTAACTTGAGTCGAGCATGAGTGACTAACCCTTTGAGTGTGAGGGAAAAATTATCAGGACTCTGAATTCGGCACAAAGAGTTTAAATTAGAGAAATGCGAAATACTGTTTTCGATTGTTAAATAGTAAGTTGTTCCTGTTTTTTATAAGAATCATCCTGGAATAGAGTGAATAAAACTGCCTTTATAAATGTAGTATTCTCGACGTTTCGCCCCAAACAAAAACTATGCGAAATTATGTTATGTCAATAAAAGCCTTGTTAAAACCCTATTTGTTTGGAGTGAAACGTCAGCAATACTACACTTATAAATGCAGTTTTATTTCACTTCCAACCCAGGAAGATCCTTATAAACTACTTGCAATTTAATGTTTTCTAAACTATTTGTATATCTGGGTTTTTCTATATATCTAAAAAAAAAAAGGACGAATTAATTTTACATAGACTTTCAATGGTAGGTAGAGGACTTTTAGAAGAAATGTTTCCATCAGTTGTTTTATATCTGCAAATTGCTCAATGTTAGAGTTTTAGTCTGTTTCTAGTAACCATATCAGCCAACAATTATTGTGTGTTATAATTGTGTATTTTTAACTGAAGTTAACCACACCAATTAATTTTAAACTCTTTCCACTACTCCTATGCTTATCACCACTCAATTTAGGTTTTATTGGATTAGTTTTAATCGATTTTATCAGCAATTTAACGGAACATTGCAATTTACACGATACACGTCGTACTTCACAAAACACTGTTATCCGTACTTTTTATTTTTTTATTTTTTCTTTATTGAATTACATAGATCAAATACTGCTGATAAATTCAATGAACAGTTGCAATGGAATGTTTGATAAGTGATTTAATGTAAATGCGATACATTTAATGTATCGACCAATAAACATAACACCGATGAACTGGGCCGGTGATGACACGGCCGCAATGAAACAGCCATGATGGACTGGCCACGATTAAACGTCCCTTCCCGACATGCTTTATTTGAATGTTTGGGGCGAAACACAAAGTATCAGCTAGTTAGTCATAAAAACAAAACGCCCATCATAAAGATATAGTTTGAAAGAAGAAGATCAACTTGAATGAATGTAAAAAAAAAACAACTTTGTACTAGTCCTTGGCAATTTTGATGCGAATTAAATAAATTTGATTCCGTCATATGAAATTCAAATTTCAAAAATTGTTTGTTAGTCACCTTCTACAAAATAGTAGTTCAACACTTCGGGTGTAGTCAAAGCTTCCATGTAGTAATCTGCCACTTTCTGTAATCTATAGGCACATTTGGATGTTTAACATCATTGTGAATAATTCCGTAATATCGATGGCAAATTAACGACGACGGTATGCCATATTTTTCAAATGTCTAAATTCACGGTGTATACGACCGAACATAAACATAAAAGACGATTATGCTAACATTTAGTCCGTTAGTAAATCGGTGGTAAAATTGTGGCTTCCTCAGTCGAACAAGCTTTAGATATGATTATAGTAGCATTTTTCCATTCCCAGACAAAGTACCACGATATAATTCTTGTTAGTACGACATAATGCACAACAGAGAGGGTATCCTTCTTTTACTTGCAATTTCTTTTAAATCTACTTTGATGACCGAGCATTCCTAAATTCCATCCTCTTCATCAGCTGTTTACATTTGCCCCGAAATTCCATTTATGTTTCTAAATCGCAATGGATCCACAATTGCACCATAAAATTTATTCTTAAATTATATTCTTAAAGTTATTGTTTCATTAATTTCAGTAATCCTGATCCTCAAGTGAATTATGAAGAACTAAATAAAATAGAAGTACAGTAGAAAAGATATATACAGTACCTATGCCTGTAAAAGTTGTCAACATATGAGAAACTTTTTTTTTATTAATTTTAGAAAAAAGTTCTGGATGTTTTAAAATCTAAAATACAATCAACAGATATTAAATTTTTTCAGTAGTATAAGCGGTTTGTCAAAAAATATGAATTTAACTCAAGAGTAATGTAGCTTTATTTTTGACAATATCAAAATTTGTTATTGAAAAAGGTTCATCAAAACTAAAAACAACGTTAAAATATGAAATTATGAATTAACTGCATTGACAGGCAAGGCAGGCATATTGAATCCTTTCGTTGACATGTTTTTGTTTTAATGGGGTATTAATTACATCTTTCAGAAATAAATTTATTTAATACTTTCTGAACGGAACGGAAAAGTAATAATGTTTATGTAATAAATAAAAAAGGAATGTTCGGTATCGATAATTTGATTAAAATTAAAACAACTTTTTTTTGTATAATTACTTAATAATAAAAAAGTTTCCCAAATGTTGCCAACTTTTACAGACATACTGTATATCTTATAGTGGGGATAGTATCTTATTTGCATATTGTATTTTAAACAAAAAACAAAACTTATTTTAAAATTCATTATCGAAAAGTATGTTCATACATATGCGTTCTGTTTATTAGTTTCTTCAATAAACTTGATTTTTGGTTATCAAGTTGATAACTTACCAGATTATTTCTAAAAGTAACCAAAAGTTAAGAGATCTCCTATTTAAAAAGCACATCTGAAACTTATCTAAAATCTAAGAAATTGCAGTGATTTAAAATCCCCCTAATATCTGTGTAAATAATTCCAACAATAAAGTCAACGGTCACGCTCATAATAGAAGAAAATAGAATAGAAAATTATCTGCAGAGTAGAAGCTGAATTATACTTCAGCCGCTCTATAAACTAGGAACTTCTGATATACTTTTTTATGATCCAAGTTCTTTTACAACCTTCAAATTGTAAAATTTAAGATGCTTATTGACAAGAAAAAAAATTATCACTTAAGTGAATATCTAACCTTTGACTAGTTCGACTATGTGAGTGATTGGCACATTTTTGATTTAAGTTGTTTCATATTCTTACGGATTTTAAGACGGTAATAGATCAACAATCATTTAATTACTAAATTAATTGCATAGCAAAAAGTCTGATATATTTCGTCTGTAACCTTTAAGATATGGTAACACAAAATGACGACAGTATAACAGGGGTATAGTGTTCAAATTAAATCTGAGTTGGGCAGTCTATGGAATTGAATTGATCTAATTAAAAGTTCTTCTTAGATATCTTGAAATCTAACCTAAAAAGTATCAGCTGACCAAATGTCAAAAAAAAAATTCCAGGCTACCCAACCCAGTTTTTTATTTGAATACTCGTTAAATAAAAACTATTCAAAAATCTGTAAATTTGAAACAGGTGGTAAATAAAATATTTAAAATTACCATGTTTGATTTCTTATTACAAGTCGAGTAGAAAAGACAAAGTCCAAAGGAAGTTACATATTTGAGTAGAAGAACAATTTTTAAAGGTGTTCCTTAAAAGAAAAGAAATAGCCAAAATGTATATTGACAATATGAATTATGAAGGAACGCCAAAGAGTAAAGCTGCTTGCAAAGTTCTACAATCGCAAAGAAAAAAAAATACAAAACATGACACTTAACCGATTCCTCCTTCTTAGAGATACGTTGCCTCTGGTGTTCTACTCTTACTCTTGGTAAATGACTATCCGGAAAGAGATGATGTTACTAAATTTTAAGAAATCTGGTACAATTCACAATGGAATATTCCAAGATTAGTTAAAAAATAGAACAAATACAAACCTAGATTCCTTTGAAGGAGATTCTAGATACTAAGACCCTTTTCGTTAGTTTTCAAAGTCCTTGTTACCACATTCATTCAAACGTCGAGCCTAAGATTATCCAAATGTAAATAATTCAAAATAAAAAAAACAGAAGGAAGTTTTATTTCTGTTATAAAATCCACTAACTGACATGCCAATGATTGCAGTAATAAATTGTAAAATTAAATTACTCGTCTCGAAACTAATTAATTGGTATCACCACCGTCAATGATCAAATATAGAAGCGATCGTAATTGACGCATGTCTTCTTTAATTAGATTTCGTGCTCACGTAGTGCGCAAAGGTTTCTACACGCCAATATCGATGTTTTATTATTACTGTAATTTGTAAAGACAATTTAACCTTTGCACACATTTTACACTAATATCAGATAAAATGAGAGACTTTAAGGTATATTTATCCTGTTATTAATGTTAAATTACAATTCCCAAATTTGGAAAAGTTAACGACTATTTAATAGTCCTCTTTACAACAATCAAAATGATAGTGTTAAGAGTGGAATAATATCCACGTAGAACGTGAGAAAATAAAGAAAAACTTTGGTACTAAATAGACAGTATAATTTGATTATGCAACAAGTGCACCTCTTGAAAATTTCACTCGATGATAGGACCACCTACCGTTACCAATCCGGATACATAAAATTATTATAATTAACGACCGAAATTTCTTAGAAGAATGCGAAGTTAGGGAATTCCTATGTTTGGGGTCCATTCGTTTAGTGTTTTTGTAAAAAAATTTTTTGTACGAAGTTTCGTCGGCACGTGCGTTATATACAAAGAGAAATCTGACTTACACCAAAGAGGAAAGCCAAAGCATTTAGTGAGTTTTTTACTAATCGGTTATTTATGTCAAAGATATTGCCGTATGATATACCCAAACCGTTCCCATACATAGTCAGTCAATAATGTCTATATGAGATACAGAAGTGGAAGATTTGATTTTTTCTTTGTATTTTATTATTATCTGCAAAGAAGAATAGAAATTTGCTATTTTTGTAAACCTCAACAGTGGGCAATTAACATTATAAGTAGTTATTCGAACTGATAAACTTGTTTAATCGTGGTTTCGCAGATAAATATGAACGAAATATATTACAACATTCTATTTTATTTTATTTTTTAACCCAAAACGTCGGTAGTATAATTTTGGCAACATTCGCTGAACAATAACACGCAATGCCAAATTGGTCGCAAGATATAAATGATTTATGCTTGCTCGGAATTTGGCCAGAAAAAACGTACACTTCATTTATCAACTTTCCGATTAAGACCTCGTTCATTTTTTTCTATTTAAAGAAACGCAATCAAACACTTATCTATTATTAAATATTGTATGTTTATTGCCATAAAAAATTAAAACAAATGATACGTTTGTTTAAACAAAACGATAAACATGCAGTTGATAGACACAAACGTGAATTACGCAACTAAGTTGTCGTGATGAATTTTTAACCCACATTTAGAATTTACGAGCAGCGTTGAAAGTAATTTGTATTAAGTTAATTAATCACTGTATAAAATTAATTTTGTTTTGAGGAGTAGCTTGAAATTTATGAAAAAGAAAGTTGTGAATTAAAAAAAAAATATACTTCGCCGCACCAAAATTGCATTCTAAAAATGTGTGACAGCATTTCTATTTGTTTAAGAAAGTTGTTAAAGAAACGGTTCCTCGAACTCCAAAGTGCAATGTGTCAACAACATTTTAACGTTGCCGTTTACGTACATTTTGTCGTAGTTTCGTTATTAAAATAAAATGTTGTTTACTTTGGGATTAGCAGTATATTTTTGGGATGTTTGCAAACGAAAGAGTTATGTGCTAACAAACGATTAAAATTCTTATTCTTCGTTATGTGAATTTGAATTTCGCTTTCATGTTCTTCCTAATTTTATCGACCAATATTATTGTAGTTCGTTTGAAACCCAAAAAAATATGTTATAATCGGTAATCGATTATTTTTAAAATCTGATTAATTAATTAAGAATTTGATATTTTAGACATACAGCTGTGTTTACGTTTAGTCAGATGGGAACGATGTTAGTCATTCACGTACAATTACGGATGATGGTGGTGTGAAGAATTTGATCACGTAAATATTTGTTTCAATTGAATGAAAGTGAAAATGATGGTCAAGATTTAGTAAATTTTGGTAGCAATTTTAATAAAAAGTTTTATTTTTTAGAATTGTTGGAGTGAGAGTACTATCGGTGCTGACTAGAGCAGTACCAAAAACACTCAGTTTTCCCCAAATTATGAATTTGTATACGATAAGTTCAAAACTTTGGCTCAATAGTTCAGCCGAGGGCTTCTTAGAAATACTGTTTTTAACGTTTAAAAGGTTGTAAATACTTTCCCTCAGATTCGCATCTCGCAGCTCCATAACTACTACTCAGAGGTATGAGATTACTTACGAGGAGATTTTAAATTGTGATCTTCGTTGCCTAAAGGTTATCGCTTCTAGTAAGGACTTTTAAAGTTATTTTAATTTCAAAAACAAAAAATGGGAAAATTTTACTACAATACACGTCGGAGAGCTCGGAAGCCTTGAACTACTATCTGTTCACAAAATTCTCTTGCCTTGGTTATATAATAACTATTAACTTCTTCATGTCTCTTCTTCTTAACTTTTCAATGAATGTTTGGGTTTTACCAACACAACTGAAAAACCTTAACGGCAGGTTCCACCAACACAACTTAAACTTAAGCAATGCTTAAAAACTTAAGATTGTTAAAACCATAGAAACGATGGTTTTAAGCATGAGCTTAAGTTTAAGTCGGGTTGGTGGAACTGGCTCCTCAGTAATTATGATCTGGTAATCTGGTCAGTTTTAATTACCTTTAGTCAAAATTTTTATTGAATGATATCAGTCAGTTTTTCAGGAAAAACACAAAAACAAGCGGATTTTCAAAAGTTTATTATTACTTCCACATAGATCATATCTTAAACTTCCACCTTTCAAGGTGATATTCTGACTTCGAAAAGTTTGAATTAGTTTTTGGGGATCATAGGCTACGTAGTTCATGTATGTTTCTTAACTAATTAAAAATTGAAGACTGCTTTTAAGAATTTATTCAAACTAACATTTCAGAACAATTTCATTATAAAATTTTAACTTTTAAAATAAAAAGGCAAGTTTATGATAAGGACATCGGTCAAAAACTGTAATTATCCAAAACAATATTAAAATTGTGTACGATTCATCAAAAGTGATAATCTCCAGTACCTTTTGCCATATATCAGAAATGGATTATAGAACACCACAAGAAAAGTAACCTCAAGACAAACCTGGTAATTGTTAACAGAACTGAAGGTCCACCGCTAGTGGGCGTTATAATGGATAAGTTTTAATTTATGTTTTCAAATAAGAGGTGGAAAGAGTGCGAATTTTCTGTGAAAAAAAAAAAAAGCTTATAGCTCCGGTTCTGTTTAACATATCTTTGTAAAATATAGCAGTAATTGGAGCAACTATTGAAAAACAGATATTACAGAATTAACGCCATCGTTACAACCATTCTATGTTACTAAAAAATGAAGGATGGTATCGGTTCTGCGTTTACTACCTCCATATAAATAAAATCAGTTAAATCAATCAAGTTTAATGCATTGCATATATTGTACGGTGTTGTACTCAGGCAAAATCATGTTGAAGGTGAAAACAAATCATTAACGAAAAATGACCGGAACTACAAGACTAGTGAGAGAGAATGTCTATAGGTCTGAACTACTACAGTTTTAATCCACCTAAAGATCACCGGTATAAACGAATAATATCACTTACAGGATCTTCATAAAATTGGCGAGTGAGCGACCAAATTATTTAGGTAGGTTGTAGTACGACACATTAGATTAGTTTCCGTTCCTCTGAAGAAGAAAAAGGCAAGTTATTAGCAACTCATATTGAACGAATTTTTACGCCCAATATTGTAGAACAACTTAATAGGCAGGTAATAAGCGCAATAGTAAATATGCAGTTTTAAGCGCAATAGTAAATATGCAGTTTTAACCCCAATTTATAATGGCTGCCTCAGACTAGGATACTTTCAATATCATGAAAACTGAAAATGTGCTCCCTATTTATAAAGTAAGAAAACTGATACTTTCCAGATTACAAGCAAAATGATACAATTCCTCGTCATTAATTCGGCTTACGAACCAATTCCTCGATCTCTCCTTGGAATAATTGAAACAATTGAAGAGAGTTTTAAAAGAAAGAATATTTATGGACTTTGAAAAAGCTTTTGGCAAGGTCTGACATGATGGGCTCCTATATAAAATGAGGCTTTAAATATTCCAAATTACCCAATCACAATCATTCACTCTTTTCTCAGTAACAGTCATTTCAGAGTTCAGATTAGTTCTACTTCCAAACCCCATACGATGTACCTACAGTTTTCAACTCAACGCTGGCCATGTATGCAAATTCAGGATAATTACAAAGAACGCCAGTGCTGATAACAGCAATTGAATTCCCGCAAAGTGTATAAATATAATATGTGCATAGTTTCAGAAAAGGAAAAATAAAATAAATCCTGATAAGTATCTCGTGTGATGGAGTGAAAAGAAAAAATTATAGGAAAAATTAAGAGGGGCTTAATTTTCGATGAGGAATTTCTTTTTCATAAGTTTGGAAACACCCTGTATAATTCAATTATGCATGTATTAGAAATTAAGACATGATTTTGTCGGACTCATTTAATTTAAATTATAATTCGCTAGCAGATGAAAACATTCCTTGGGCAATGAATTGACATTGCTATAAATTAACAAGATTTTGTTCAAATGTCAATTACGACACAAACAAACTAATCTAATACCAGTACTATTTCATTCTCTAATGTCAACACAATGTTAACAGTTATACGTTTTTGAATCTCAATCACTTTGCTTAAATCTGTTAACGTAAATTATGATTTGAATTCGCTACGTGTTAAGCGAGGGTAAACCACCTAGGAAGTATTTGTACAAATTGGAAGGATATTCAGTGATCTTCGGGGATATACAAGGATCTCCGGGGATATACAAGGATCTCCGGGGATATCCAAAGACCTCAGAGGATAACTTCAGATTTCCAGTAGAATCAGAGATCTGCGAGGGGTACGGGGATATCTAAAGACTATTTTTAAAATCGACAAGGCGCGACAATAATATTAGTCAGCTAAGATCATTGTACATTAGGCGCCGTAATTTGTTCATGTTTTGTATTTATACCATTATTAAATGTCCAGACTGTATATATTTCAAACACGTTTATTATAGTTAGTGTGTTGTATCATGTTGCAGACTGAGTAGTTAGTTGTAGGTAAGTGTATTGTTTTTTTATTGATTAATAAACTTAATGGTATGTGTCTTCAAAAACTGGACTTAAAATTCAAGAAGGGGTAGGTAGAGGAAAGAAATTATGTATTTTAAACATAATCGTCTAAATACAAATTTCCAGTAATGTCCTTGGAAAATTCTAGTCTTTTTCGCGTATAATGAAGTATATGAAGAGGAATATATAAAAAATAAAAATATAGAGAGAAAAAGTGAGGAAGAACATGTCGTTTAACACTTGCCGTTTGTTTTACTAAAGCTGAAAAAGTTAAAAATTCAATTAAACAGATATTTAAAAGTTATTGTTGTTCCCTGGTTTGACAACGATGTTGTGTTAGAAAAATAACTGAAGATGATATTTGAAATGTTTATTCAAACTCGTTTTCCGAAGTTGTCAATGGTGGATAACAATATCGTTTAGGCAAAGTATCAACAAATGTTAACTGCAAGCCAGAGTGGTTAGATGGCAATATTCAAAATATTTATCGGTAAATGTGTAAGCAGTTACATAAGAAGATTCTTCGATTATTATATTAAAAGTGTAGGCAAAAATAACAATTTCGAATCGTCTGCTGTAAATTCGCAGAGATTGTACAGTAGCAAACAAAAACACCGAGAATCACTCGACAGTTGTTTCGTCCTTTGGGAATCTCCAGGAAAAAGAAGTTATTTTAAACAAAAATGTGAGACTAAATCATATTCCGTCTTAAGTACATCAATTTTGTTTATTAATTACAGAAAATTACGTATTCCATAAAATAAACTATAAATTATTTTTCAAATTGTTTTGTTTTTTTGGTTCTGTTTTTAATAAAAACAATTTGCGTAATAGTTATTTAAACAAATGTGTTTGATTACCAGAATTTTTTGCTTTTATAGTATTGCACCTTCTTTATTTCAAATTTTAAACTCCTATATGTTATATATAGTCGATTATAGTAGACGCAGGAAGCTAATACTGTTCTTAAAATTAACATCCACAATAACATACAACTTTTAGTGGTCATTTATACTTCTTACAATATTGTAGGGGTTACAGAAGTCTTGGATAAATAAATTTGTTTACGTATGGAGGTACCTAGAAATTTTCAGATATTTGGAGATATCAGAGTATATCCAATAATAGGTATTCGGGATATAGACAGAAAGTATTTGTACAAAATTTAATAGGTGATGTACTCCTCGGTGTTAAGCGTTAATAAAAGTAGTGGCATTACCTCCCATCTTTCGCTTCTAATTATTTAGTTGAAGACTGTTTCGTAACACGCTTAAAAAATGAGAAAATTATATTAAGAGGTGTTCCAAACACAACAACTGCAATAAGTGTACATGTACTGTAATAAATATAGACATTTGATAGATTTTTTCAAAATTGGTTTTGACCATTACTTTAGGTTCCTCAGTTGCTACAAATTATAAATAAATATTCTCACTTTCATGGACAACCTGTCAACTTTGACATTTTAAATAGTATCATTTATTTTTTATTCTGAATTCACGTGAAAAAGTATGATGACTTTATTTATACGAGTCTTACTCAAAAAATTATACTTTTCGAGATAACGGTTTTAAACATTTAATTGGGTCAGATATTTCTTAGATTATTACTGCAAATATCAAATTCAAATTGTATTCATACTTAGGGCGGTAATGACCCTAACTATCCACGATTTAAAAGTTGATATCGATTATACAGGGTATGGGACAAAAATGTCAATGTTTGTAATAAAAAATCACAAATAACTTAATAAAATCTAATGGACCCTATAAATTTTTTACCAGATCGTTGTACAATTAAATTCTCTACAATTTTGCTATACATGTTTGTTTATCTAAAATCCACTGTTAGCCGTAAACTCGTTTTTAAAATTATCATCAAAAAGAAAGTATGCGATGAAATGCCAAGGTAAAAAATTTATTGTTGTTACTTTTGTGTTAGTAATTGTCCAATCTATCACAATTTTATTCTGGTTACCAACTTATAATCGTCCAGATGACAAAACCACTTTTCGCATTTTCTGACCTAACCATCCACCCAACTGAAAAATACCTCGTTGTACGATTGTTAGCCTCGGAATTCCACGTCTTTTGGTAAAAAACGTTTTTCGATAGCTCAAACCTATGTCTATAAACAAGCAAGCAAGCAAGCCTGCAAGTTAGTACGAGCGATAGCGCCTCACAGAAAGCATCTAAAACCTTGATTTTTTCACAGTAGGTCTGGTCTACTACGAGGAAGAGCTGATTATAAATTAGGTATGGTACGACGCACCCTTCCTGTCCCAACCCCACCACAATCATGTCCAAAACAGGTTTTTGGAGGCAAATTATTACCTTACAATTCAATTTTTGTGCTTCATGACTCAAACCAATGTTGTTCGTGATGACAACTCGCATCTTTTTACTTTTATTGTCATATCACTCTTGAATACCATATGTATTTACTTACATGTTGATACCATCCCGGAAAGGTGTCAGCCCTTTCTACTAGTTGTATCTTTGTATTGTTAGCAATAATCAGTGAGTTTCCAATAGCATAAGAAGTTATTATGGTTTATTCTACCGGGAAATCGAATGGAAGTTGTTTATTTGCAGCTCATAATTATAAAGGAGATAATACGGAACTCCAACAATATTTCCGAGCTGAGATTTAAAAAAAAACATGAGAAAAATACTTGGAAAAATGTTAGTACTGAAGAGGATATGCAATTTGACATCATTACCGTTATCAGCAGTTGAGAATTCTACCATTGAAGTACGACAAATAGCTGATAACGTTGAAACTTTAAAGATCCCTGTAAATAAAGTGTTACAAAAAAACAAATTCCATCCTTATCGCGTACAACACCATATCAATATCTGACAAAAACATATTTTCAATGCTGAGACTTTACTAGGAATTCTTTTCGTATTTGACATTCCCAGTTTATTTAGATATTCCTTTCGGTTATTTAAAATAATTTGTCCAGCGATTTAGTTGTAAATTTGGATGATTTATTTCATAACTTCGAGTTGTCAATGAAAGTGTTTTTAAAAACGTGTATTTTTAATAAAAAAACGAATTTCACGGCCGACGGATGAGTTTTGGTAGACAGGCATATCAATAGCAAATTTGTAGAAAATTTAATTCTACATTGATCAGGGAAAAAATATACAGTGTTCCATTTGATTTTATCAAGTTATTCATTACTGTCGATTACAAAATTTTACTTTTTTTTCTTATGCCCTGTATACTCAATAACAAATTGTAAACTATGGACAGTTAAGATCGTTACCACTGTAAGTGTGAATAAAATTTAAGTTTGATATTTTAAATAATAACTTGAAATATCTGAAAGTGCTTAACAATCGATATCTCAAAAAGTATCACTTTTTGAGTAAGACTCGTATACATAAAGTCCCCATAGTTTTTCATGTACAGATTTAGAATGGAAAATAAAAAAACATGTGTTTCCTTCCATTTAAAGTGTCAAAGTTGACAAGTGGTCTATGAAAGTGGAAAACCCTGTATTATTGAAAATATTTTTAAATTGTAGCCACTGAGAAATGAAAAAGAATGGTTAAAACTGATTTTGAATAAATCTACTTTTTAAAAGACAATATCAAAGGTCCGCGTACTAAACGAACAGGCTATATAGTGGTAAAAAAACCATCGAAAACAAAAACGTTTTTACTTATTGGAAACCGTTAATTTTTAAAATCAATTTCAAAAACTGGTATTGGAAATCAATTTTTTAAATTAAATTTAAACTAAAACCGAGACTAAAACCATTTCTGAAAATTAAATTGTAATCATGAAATCATAAAATATCTGATAAACTTCAAACTCCAGTCTCAGTCATGTAATTAATTCAAATTTTTTACAAAAGAATTTCACAATCACAAGTACTAAGTATATTTTTCATTTTTAACTTTTTTATTCAGGGATTTGTTTCATCAATTGTAAGAATGTTTCAAGGACACCCATCTACATAAATCCTATATATTGTCAGTTTTTTTAAAACCCGATCATTATTTTACCGTTTAATCGAGTTTATTTAAAAAAAAAGGGTTTAATCGATAATTGATTAATTGGTTAATCAAATAATTAATAATACACTAGTGACTAGACAAAAGCCAGCATGCTACGCATGCGTTAAGTCACAAAAATAAATTAGCTTTTAAAGAGCAGACAGTCATGAACAATAATTAGCACTTACATTAACATTCATCAGTTGAGTAATCAATATGAATGCAGAGTATGTATTCCATGTGAATTCGTACAAATGAGTCGAGAGTATTCGGGTGTGCGCTCGCAACGAATCGAGAGTAGGTGAGGACGCACAAACGACATAACATATTAATATAGAAGATATGGATGTAGTCCGAATAGAAATTATTTATTAAAAAAATATTTAGAAGCGGATTTATTGGCTCGACCGCTTTAACGTAATACAACAAAGTTTATTTAGGTGAAATTGACTGGTTCGCATAACGCTCGCAGTTACGCGTGTGTGAGTCATCAAGTTCGTGCATACGAAGATTTTTTGGGTGAAATTGAATCCTCTACAGTTAAACCATTCGAAAATTTGCAAAATTACGAATATTTTGATTTTTATTCGTGTTTTTACGTAATATGGTTCCGGAGTTATAAAAATTACAGTATTCGTATAACAATGTAAAATTCCTTAAAAAAATTTTTAAAAATGATAAATTTTTTAAACATTATGTGATAGGGTCATAAAAGGAACGTTTTTTTAAATAAATTTTTTTCATCTGTTATAATTTAGAAATTATGGCCGTTTTAGTTTTCGAATGAAATTTTGTCGGAAACGTTTTCGCTTATAACTTTTGAAAACACGCGAGGTCTAACAAAACTGAAACGGCCAAAAAATTTTATTTCTTTATCCGCGTATGATGCTTTTTGAATTTTGAAAAATCGGTCCGTAAATAAGCGAGTTGTGGTCAACTTACGGCTCAATTTGTTTGAAATTTTTTGACTATTTTTAACATTTTTTTAACCTCGAAGATGCCCTCGTACAAAAAAAATCTAAATCGAAAAAATATCTTTCGTAAACTCGAAACTTTTTCGAAACGAAAATATCTTAATCCGTTCTAATGTGAGACGAATTTGAAAAAAGGTTGATTTTCGTATAGATTTGAAAATGAATCGAGAGTAGGTGTGCGTTCACACTAACGACATAACATATTAATATAAGATTGCCATTTTTGCATATGGAATGTCATTCAAATTAATTCTACAAACTCTAGAATAGAATGTACTATACATGGTTTTCAAACTTAAGTCGGCACAATTACTAACTTCGTTATTATTAGGCTACAGGCAAGCTGGTAGCATTTGTTTCTCTCATCACTATGGTGAAAACAGAATAAAAATCGAACATCGCGTTCACGAGTTATGTCAAATTGTTCCATTTTTTCAAATGGGACACCCTGTATACAATATTATCAATCGATAGGAAATTGAATACTGAACAAAAAGTGTCCCATCAAAAATAATTTTTCAAATAAGTTTAAAGTGGCTGTGATTTTATAAACTACAATAGTTTGTTGTGTAAATGTCATCGGGATTAAAATATCAAATTGAAGTTTCACTGGTAAACAGTGAATACTAATAAAAGCGTTTACAGGCCGGCTCAAAAATGTTTAGACCAAGAGGGTGACGTTTTAGAGCATCTAATTTGAATTTTTCTTATAATGTTCACAGAATAAATTAAAATAAACCATATCCTTTCGCTTCATGGATATTCCTCTTCTTCATTTCATTTACCACTTCTGCTGGATATAGCCACCGTGAATTTTGTACGTTATGCTCATCATCATCATCAATAATTTTTTTAATTGTCGGCCGTGACCAAGATTTGAACCGCCTCAACCAACGGTTTTCCGACTAGTAAATTTGACTACGTCCTTGGTATTACTACTCGACCACCCGCAGGTCTGATATTCCTCCTACTTTCTACTTTATGCTAAGGCAAAGTTATAACTAACACAGCCACCTTAACCAATTTGAAAAATCATCAATAGCTCTGTCATTTTTGACTTCAGGATAAAAAATAAAGGAACACTTTTTGTTCAGTATTCAATTTCCTATCGATTGAGAATATTGTATACAGAGTGTCCCATTTGAAAAATGGAACAATTTGACATAACTCGCGAACACGATGTTCGATTTTTATACTGTTTTTGCCATAGTGATGAGAAAAACAAATGCTGCTAGTTTGCCTATTCAAGCGACCCTCTAGTTCTAATAATAACGAAGTTAGCAATAGTGCCGACTTAAGTTTCAAAATACTGTATAAAAGAATAATACCGGGTACGAATAATTGCTTCAACAGGAACTTGGAAAACATAAAATCCAATAAGTTAGTCGTAGGCGTAAAATCCTATATAATAAAGCGCCTATTTTTTTATGTCTGTCTCCGAAATTAAACGGGTACTTCCAGACGTCGTAGAGACGGAAACGCGAAACCGAAAATTTCCATTCAGGAACGGGGACAGGGGCGTCTCCGTCCGCCATAGGTTTAACATTATTCAGAGTTTTCATTATTTATACACTGAATTTCGTAAACAAGTTCATTCAACATTCTTAAGTTTGTTCTTCACCATTGAATTCTATTGAAATAAAAAGTCTAGCATTATTAAATGCATGCATTAAAATTTGCCCATCAATGGACGGGCTTTAGTCTAGTTGTCTAGTAGTATATAATTGCTGTGTTTGTTTAAATCTACCAACTTCTAACGCACATTTCATCTCCGTTACAAAAATACCCAAAATCTAAAAACTTCTTGTGATTTTTCACCTTAGTCCATTAAGCGAACCTATTTAAAGCGTATTTAAAAAATAAAGAAAAATACCCCGTCTGAATTAAATTTTGTTAATGGTAAAGTACAAAATACCCTATTAACCCTTCATAGATATAAGGAGCAGTAATCCTTCAAAACAAGAAAAAATTAATATTGCGGTTCTAGCTCTCTCTGACTTTAACATTTATTTTAGTACCATAAAATCTAAACAATTAAAAAAAATTAATATCCACTTAATTATAACCTTTCGTCAAACTCAACTACTAAATACTTCAACATTTTAATGCAAATATGATTTATTCATAGGTACTCTCAAAACGACGCCTTACTTAAGGAACCACCTAAGCCATAACTGTAAAACTTGCAGATGCCCCTATTGACAGTGAAAACTTGTTGCAGTTGAACCAAATCGATTTGCATTCATCTAATTTGCATAATAAACAGTTAGAAATAAAATTTGAGGCACTTAATTATAACCTTATTATTACAGCCCTGGCAATGAAATTTTAATTATATTGAACAACACAAATAAAGTGTTTAAGAATAGTGTCATTTTAACGACGTCAAGCCTAAAAAACAAATATACATAAGAAACCGTAGTTCCAAAATTAGATAAAGTAAATAAAAGTAATGGCTTAATTACTTTAATAGCGAATATCTTTAATTAACTGTATAACCTTACACCATTAATCAATTTACTGTGTCAACAATTTAATTAAATAAAATTTGATTATAAAAATTGGAACCTTAAACACCAACTTTTTTATATTATTATTTTGATCAATGACCTCTGGTCGGAAATTCCACTTTTATATTTGAAACGCACCATTACGTATAAAAAAAAAAATAGTGAGATAACGATGACGTTAGAATTTGTCACTTTTAGAAATCGGTACTCGTGACGTCGTTGTTCTATGAATGGAGACGCATAGTACAACATAAATGCGTGGTTGCGTTTAATCACGTACTTTTAGACGCCGCCGACGCCGATTAAATTTCATTCGCTCTAATCATAAAATTGTTTGAAGTTTATACGATAGTTATTTTGAGAAACATGACATCAGAGTAAATATGTTTATTTTGAATTTGAGACTGTTACTAAATAATTACAAACCGCATGCATGTTGATTAATTAAATGCGCAGCTTTCACTTCAATAATTTAACGTAAAAGAAAATCGGTGCATACGTCGGTTGTTAATTATCAACGCGACACTTAAAATGTTAATACGTAAGAAATCACGACATGACATAATAAGTTTAAGTTAACATACAATCTTATACGTTTAATAATTAATTACATCTCGGTTTACGGTAAGATCGTTTCATTAGTATTGATTAAGTTATAAAACCACTTATTAACAGTACAAAAAGAAAATTTGTTAGGCGGTACTTAATTTTTAATTACGTAAACCCTAATTAAAACTAAAAGCGTTGTTAACGATTTTGTTTAAAAGTTAATTAAAAAAATAAGAAACTTACTGTTTATTTTATAAATAAGTACCGATATAACTGAACCGTATTAATAACACCGTGTTAAGCGTACCAGTATTTTAAGTACGATCCAACTCTCACGAATCGCGATACTTAACTAACTGGCAAAGTTCCTCGTCGGTTAGGTATTTGTATATCACACACACACATATATATGTACTATATTAACTGTGGGTGCATTTAATGTATTTACGTATAGTATTGTCCGTATAAGTACGTTGCATTACGTCTACTGCCGAATTTCACTGAGATCTAACAGGTACCGTTTTCACCACTAGACTAAACACTGTGAAAATATGCAGATGTAAACTACTGCTGCAGTAGCATTAAAATAAACTAGTTTTATTATCAAGAAATTAGATACTTACATTAGTGCAATATTTAAAAGTTATTTTTACATTTTTTCGAACAAATTTCGTTACCGGAAGCGTATACGTTTGTGTACTACGTAACTCGGACTAGTAAATAATTGTATAAATCACTACTAGTTCGCGTAAACAATTTATATCTTACGGTTTTGTTAGTAGTAATTTTTTTATTTATAGTTTAAAGGTTATTAAACCAATTAGGAAGCAATTGATCGCATAAAAATAACAGTGCGAGTATCTGTTCTTCGTTTTAGTTTAAAAAAATTTTGAACCTAAATTTTGGTTATCGTTGCAAAAGTCCGCTGTTGACATAATTGTTCGCTTTTTTGAATTAATTACAGAAAACAATATTCTATTATTGTTGACGATTTCGCTTAAAAATTTCATTGTTAACTTTTTTGGTTTGCCACACGACTTCGTCGGCTTAATTTACAACTCATTTACAGTAAATTTGCAGCAAAAATAGGTAAAGCTTGAAAAGTAGCCCCAGGAAATATACTTAATTTTTTTAAACGAATAAGAGTAATTAAACATCAAAACGACGTTTCACTAAATCTCAAGAACAGTTGTGAAATATACATTTGTATAATTGTTTTATAAATATAATGATTTTTATTTTTAATTTAGAAAAATACGTAATTTTATTTAATTTAACTTTATAATTACATTTAATCTTTAATTAGTTGGTAACAAGTTTCACACTAATTTAAATTCAAATTGTAAACATATTTTGAATTTAACAAACTTAAGTTTTAAGTAGGTACTTATTACACATAATTAATCAGTTTATTACAAACTATAGTATTTTCGCTGTAGCTTTGCGGTTAAGTGATTAGGATTTCCACTTGCAAACTGTATGCTTCAATATTTGTGAAAGTCAGTGGTACTTAAAATTTCTACATAGGTATTCGTCATTAAAATTGCAATTGGCTAGGAATGTTATTTTCATTTTTCCTATCACTAATGAGCTTGTTATTGTTATTATTAGAATAAATAAAAGCAATTAGACGTCGCCTTCGGCCACTCGTTGCAAGAACGTTCTTCTTTATTGATTACGTGTGTTTAAGTGTTTATCTCAAAAAAATGCCCGGTGAAGTTTTAAACTCTCAATCTCAAATGTTCGTAATAAAATTATTACAATATTTTGAACAAGAGAAAGAAAACGGCGGTCCCTTGATTTCCGTGCTGTCTGTACAACAGGTGTGAATTATAGCAACTTTGTGTTGCAACTATGTTAATAAACTATTTTAGAGAGTGGAGTGATGCTTTGAGTGTTTCGTTAAGAACTGTACAAAATGTAAAGCAGAAATACAACGAAAATCCAATACTACGCACACTATAAATCTCGCAACAAAGAAAGCGAAAAACGATTGATGCTTCGCACGAAGTCAAAAAACCGTATTAAATCATCGGTCTATACTATGTACGCGGAAAAAAACATTCTTCTTGAGCACACTACAAAAAGTTTTTGGCTGAAAGGCATGGACACGAAGTAAAACAAACAAATTTGTTCCATTTATTACGGATATGTGGATTCGAATACAAAAAAAGATGACAATAGACGTGCTCTTGCAAACAATCTCACATTGTAGCGTTAAGAACCACGTTTCTTATTCATATGCAGCCAACTATAATTTGCCAACACCTCGAACATTTGTTTTCAGATGAAACTTGGATTTTTCAAAAGGTACGTACGTCTCTGATGGATATATTTTTCATAATTCTTAATATCATTTTGTAGGTGGTATAAAACGATCCTGGCAAGATGATCGATGAGTGTTCGTAAATTGCAGACTGAGGGAAAGCGGTACATCGTTGTCCATGCCGGAACAAAAAACGGATTCGTTCCTAATGCAGATTTAGTATTTTCAACAAAGAAAAAACCGCGGATTATCATGACAATATGTCCGGGGATTTGTTTAAAAAATGGGTTTGTGATAAATTATGACCCAATTTGGATCCAAATTAATAATTGTTATGGACAATGCACGCTACCATTCTACCATAGAAGAAAAACAGCCTTCTGATACGTGGAAAACAAGAAATAAGAGAGTGGTTAAGAATAATATTGTATTTCCTGATAATTTCCTTAAAAGATTTATTAGATTTGGCAAAACAACACCAGAAAACAAAACGTTTACGCTATCGACAAACTTATTGAAGATGCTGGACATACGGTTTTACGTCTTCCACCATACCATTGCCAATTCAACCCGATTGAGCTAAATTGGGGTATTTGTAAACAGTATTATGATAGGCATATTGGTGAAAACTGTTATACAGACGACAACGTTGAAAAAACATGAAACTGGCCCTTCAGCACAAGTAACACCGGAAATATAATCTAATACGGTTACTAAAACCGAAAACTAATTATGGATTATTGGCAAAAGCTTCAAAATATTAGGAAGCATTGTATAGTAAATACTATTGTAATAAACTTAGCAGAAGATGATGAAACTGACGAGGAACGAAGACAGTGATAGTGAAAATGACGATGAATGTGGTAATGAGGAGATATCAATATAATGTACAATTATAAAAAAATAAATGGTTTAAACCCTGACTTCTATTTAAAAGTTTACATTTGAACAAAAAGGGAGCTCATTATTCCATTGTCACCAAACAATACTTAATGGGTTGTTTACCTGTTTATTGCTCGAAGGCGATTAGACATGCCCAATATTTTAGGTAGGTATAATATAAAAGAGGAAGAGGACAACACTATAAGAGTATGTGATTTCTGAAATTAAGCGCTAATCACTTAACCGCAAAGCTACAGCGAAAATACTATAAATACAATTCTTTGAAAAATTATGTTACATTATTGTATTCTATCCTCAAAAAGGTGAAAATTAATTATTTGTTTAAAATTCAAATGTATTTTTCCTATTTACTAACATTCATAAAATAATAAATATACAGGGTGTCCCACCGGGAACGCCATCGATAGATTACACTGGTCTACAGTGGTTTTGTTGCCCAGGATATAAGATCGATTTTGGATATATTTATGCTCACGATTCATGAAAATATCGATGATTTTGTAAGATTTGCTCTGGTTTATTTAAAAAATTTATTTTTATTTTGCGTTACAAGAATCAGAAAACTTAAAACAAAATAACATATACATTAATAACGTCAGTTATGTTTTGATAAATAAGGATTTTACATCGAGTAAAAGGAAGAAAAATGTCGAAAACAGGTTATATTTCTATAAAACGCCTTTTAAGAGCTTTTCTTTTATAATTTTCCAGCGGACAATCTCTTTTAAGGACCAGCAGTAATCTGCCATCATGTGGCTATCCATCGACCCTGATACCTTTCTTCCATCACTTTTAGATCCTGGTGGAACCGCTCTCCCTGTTCCTCACTATAATTTCCTAGATTATCCGGAAATTTGTCCAGATGATTACGGAGATAGTGTAACTTGATACTCATATTTGCTCCAAGAGTCTGAAAGTTTGTCAGCATACTTCGCACAATTTCTTCATAATTTGGTGCTTTATGGTTACCTAGGAAATTTTCAACTACCAACACGAAACTTTTCCAAGCTTCACTTTCCGGAATAGTCATAGCTTTGATAAAATCTGTATCTTTCATCAATTGCCGTATTTGAGGACCATCAAATATTCCACCTTTCAACTTTTCCATACTAAGCTTCGGACATTTTCTACAAATGTAATTGAAACAATCTCCTTCCTTGTCCAACGCTTTCACAAATTGCTTCATCATTCCTAACTTGATATGTAATGGTGGAAGTATGATTTTGTCTCTGCTTACCAACGGCTCCGTGATTACATTGGCTTTACCGACCGTTAAAGAATTTCTTACAGGCCAAACATCTTGTTTCCAATGAAGTTGCTTTGCTCTACTGTCCCACATGCAAATGAAGTAAGGGTATTTCGTGTATCCACTTTGTTGACCGAGTAAAAAATTAACCATTTTGAAATCCACGCAGATCGACCATTGATGCTCCGAGTAATTAATTTTTTCTAAAACTAATTTTATATTTTCGTATTCTTCTTTGAGTTTTATAGAATGGGCAATCGGAATTGATGCATATTTATTTCCATTGTGCAGTAAGACGCATTTTAAACTTCTTTTACAACTGTCAATAAATAGGCGCCACTCAGTAGGTTTGTATTCCTTTGAGCCCATATCCAGAAGCAGCTTCGCGACATCATTACAGTACACTAGTTCCTCATTTTCACTAAAGTATTGTAGTAACTCACTTTCGCGTGTTCTATATGTGGTAATTGTTACCATCGGTGCTAATAAATTTCTTTCTTTCAATCTTGAAGCTAACAGTTCCGATCCTTTTTTGATAAATTCAGATCACGTATTAAATCACTGAGTTCATTTTGAGAAAATAACTTTGGCGTAGATGGTTTCACCCTCCCATTCACTTCCACTGGTAGACTGTACAGATTTCTGTGAATTTGGCAACATCATTGTTTCTGAGGGTATCCGAATTACTTTTGAAACGTATATAGGCCGCTGAAGATTTTCATTGTGTAAAACAGGACATTTTGTAGACTGTAAATCTGGATATTTCCACGTTTGGTTTCGATTAAAACCTTTCGCATCTACTACGCAAAAGTAACAATCATCGAAATGTTTTTAGGCTCCATCCAGATCATAGGAATACCAAAATCTAATCCAGCACGTTCTCCTTTCCTCCACAACCGTAAAGACTCAACACAAGACTTACAGACTTTATGAGGAACCCATGCCTTATCTAATTTATCCATTTTAAAACCGAAATATTCGGCATAAGTCTCCTTGACGAAGTCTGTGATATTTCTCTCTTCGTTTTTCGTTATATAAACCCCAAATATAACAAAACAAATCAGTACTATATTTACACTTTCTTCGTGATGAACTCATGTTTTAAAAGACAAGAAAAATATATTAGAATGAAAATTCAGTAAACGAAACAAAGTATTGACACACGGCAACTATACAGATGCACGTCTAAGTACTTCAATATGTCGAATAACTGAGATCCAGCTGTTCTGCTGGATATGGGCCTAAGCGCGGGGATCACGTGATATTTGTATGCGCGAAAAGGTGCGCAGAACCTAATCATAGCTGGAAAATTTTTTTTATTGCAATCAAGCCGATAATTGATCAAAATATAATATATGCAAATAATCATGAAAACAAGAGCACATCCAATAATTTCATGAATAAATTCGTAATCTGGGCACTTGAAAACATCAAAATTTGCTAAGATATCCAGGGCAACAAAAAATTTTTTTGTAGACCTGTGTTATAAAGGTTACTATTGTAATATGGGAAAAATTTGAATATTTGGTAGTAAACTAACATTGACGGGGCCAGTTTCGCTAAAATATTTTCAATATCAATTTTGCACAAATTCTAGACACATTTTGTATATAATGTCCTATACCTAAGTCTAACTGTTTCGAACTTATTTTAAATTTTATGTCAAAAAATGACGTTTTCAGCAGCTTAAACAAAATTATAAAATTTTCTTATACAATGCCTTTATTATTTTATTGGAATGGGTTTCCTTGTAGCATGGGACCAATTTTAGTAGGCTATGTCGATATTTTGATAATAAATTAATACAGGGTGATCAAAAAAAGGATTTAAAATTAAATTCAAAAAACACATCAAAAGTCATTTTTTTTTTAAATGCAAGCATCCTGTTTTTATAATTTTATCTTATTTAGTATCAAAAATAAAGTTGACTTGGTACAAGGTTGTCTATTAAAAAAATTCATGGTTTTAGAAATATTGGGAATTTAACTTTTTTTGTTGCACAAATGCTATTGTATTTCTTTTTTAATATGAATGGTTATTGCTAGTTGGCCATGATGGCGTTAGAAAACAATCATCTGTCAAGGATATGTCAAACTGTTAAAAATTTTTAATAATCATGCTGGACGCTTAAATTATACAAACGAAGATTACATAAATGTATTTTTATTTATGGACAATGTGATAAAGTTATATCAAGAACATGTGTTACATTTGCAGCAAGATACCCGCAAAAACAGAAATCATCGCCAAAGCCCTTAAACGAATAATAGAAAACTTCAAAAACTTTATTTGGGTACAATTAAAATTCGAGTTTATAATAGCCCGTTAACCACCAAAGTAGACTGCATGTACAGCGAGTTAGGACTGAGTTTCAAAATTTAACACGTGAAGCAATAAGGAAGGCGACCCATGAAAATTTGCTATCAGATGCGAAAATGTCTAGAAGTTCAGGACATCAATTTCAACATTTAATAAAATTTTTTTTAACTTTGGTCTCTAATTAAATGTTCTTCTTATAAATCAAATAATAAGGTTATTTATCTGTTCATTTGAATTAACGGGTCCAAAGTTTTTGAAGTTTTCTATTATTCGTTTAAGGGTTTTGGTGATGGTTTATGTCTTTGCCAGGGTATCACATGTTCTTGATATAACAACTTATCACATTGTCCATAAACAAGAAATAAATTTATGTAATCTTTGTTTGTATAATTTAAGCGTCCCGGCATGAGTATTGAAAATTTTAACAGTTTGACATATTCTTGAGCAGATGACTGTTTTCTTACGCCATCATGGCCAACTAGCAATAACCATTCATATTAAAAGAAATACAACAGCATTTGTGCAACAAAAAAAGTTAAATTCCAATATTTCGAAAACTATGAATTTTTGAATAGACAACCTTGTACAAAAGTCAACCTATTTTTGATGCCAGATAAGTACAGTTATAAAAACAGGGTGTTTGCATTAAAAAAAATGACTTTGACGTAAGTTTTAGAATTTAATTCTAATCCTTTTTGATCACCCCTGTATTAATGTATTATCAAAATATCGACATAGCTCCACAAAATAGGTCCCCTGCTACAAGGAAACCCATTTCAACTAAATAATAAACCATTAGTATAGGAAAATTTTATAATTTGTTTATGCTCTAAAACGTCATTTTTGACCATAAAATTTAAAATAAGTTCAAAACAGTTAGACTTAGCCGCATAGGATATTATACATCAAAAACATGTCTAGAATATTGTGCAAATACAAAAATGGAATAATATAGATGGTTTGTTAATCCGATTTAAAATAAGCAAGTTGGACACCTACTTCCCGGTATAACCGAAAGTGCCACAATCTTAAAATATTTTAGCGAAACTGCCCTTGTCGATGCTAGTTTATATATACCACCAAATTCTTCCCATTTGTGTACAGTTTTCCTATAATCTATCGATGGCGTTCCCCGGTGGGACACACCAGTATACATACTAAAATAAATCAGAAATTTCCTCCAGTGTTCCTCTTGGGAATGGTGCCTAAAATTGAACATTCCCCCTCTTTAATATAACTGCCAGGCTGCGGAATACCAGATTGAGTGATAACTATGTGTGATGTGGGAGGAAAGATGTTTGGCGTCAACGACTCCAAGAACCAAAAGTCTCAACAGTAAATGCACAAATAATCATCCTAATTGCTTTGTATTTGTTATGTTTCGCAGATTATTATATTTGAAGCAGAACAGGCGAGAAGAAAGGAAAGAGGTTATATATGGGATTCATTAGTAAATGCGCATATGTTAGATTAGATCAAAAGTTCTAAAAAAACATATATTGTTTAGTTTTTCGATCTTTATAACCAAGATACGAGTGTGTCTTTATTTATTTTGTTTATTTCTTTATTTGCCCATAACTATTTTCTTTATATTTATATATATTTGCAACATATTTTTCTTCTCTGGTAAAGTATAATAGCGTACAAACATTAGTTAATTCAGGGATGGACTTGAAAAAATCAAAAATTTTATTTACTTAAAAAAAACACCCTGTATGTTAAAATCTTGAAAAACCGTTAGAATATACAGTTTTATTTAATTTTGTTATAACTAATTTGAGATAAACGTAAGTATTTCGGTAATACATCGGTTTAAAATTCAAATAAAATAAATTGTATTTCAAAATTCGTTAATTTTCTATTTTAAAATAATAGAATTTGTCATTTTTGTGTTTCCCATTAGTTTATCTTTTAAAGTCTAAATTCAAAATGAATCGCCACAGCTGTAAAAGATAAAACAAATATTTAAATACATACATATCTATCTATCTTGAAAGGAATAATATCCTGAATTTCAAAAGTTTGAAAAACTGTTTGCTAATTTGAAATGAGCAGAAAAAACTGAGTTATAATAATCACTTTACTAGTTTTTTACAAGTAATTTGAAGCAAACTTAAAGGTTTTAGTACTACATCGACAAGACAATGATTCTTAAAATATTCTTAAGGTATTGTGCAAACGACCCGTAAATTAGCTCAAGAAAGTTGTCAATGTCGTTTCATTACTTTACACTAGAAAATTTATTAAATCTAAAATAAAATTAATTTTATTCGAATTTTCGATGTATTCGAAATATATAAGTTGTTCTCAAATTATTCATTAACAAAATTGTATGCAGAAACTAGAAAGTGACTATTATAACTAAATTTTTCTGCTCTTTTCAAATAAGCAAACAGTTATTCAAAATGTTGAAATACAGGGTAATCCTTTCCAAGATATACAGGGTATAAGTCTCGACGATAGCATGTTAGACGAATAATGAGAACAAAAAAATTGATTCAGCTGAAAACTTGTAGCTTTATACAAATGAACATGGTCTACGTGCTGAAAATATTTACATGGCTGTGTCACTTCCGGTTATACCAGAAGTGGATACCAACTTTGTTATTTTAAATACAATGCCACAATAATTTTTATTTTATTTTCGGTTTCACGTAAAATTTTACGTCTTCACTACCAGGTTTAGCGTACCTAAATTGTAGGTCTTATCAAGGAAAATTTGAATCTGCTGAAAAAATAATATTTCATGAAACATAAAAGGCAAGTAAGCGAAATTTGTACAACGGTTAGACATAGTATTGGAGTATGTTTTCAGTATTAGACATTTTTGAATGGGTGGTTGGAAGGGCAAGTTTGGACAGGGTTACTACAGTCATTTATTTCGATAGTGACCGGCTGATCATCTAGCCGAGGTACTATATGTACCCTATCTTTTATTTCTGTTGGTCCTTTGTCTGTACTGTTCTGGTTTGTTATCTTATCTTATATGTTTTACTAAGGTCTTTTTCTTCCTTCTTCTAAATTTCTTTTCCTGTACTTTGTCTAAACTCTTTTCTATTTCTGTGTTGGTGTTTTGGTCATTGTTTAACTGTACCTTGGGTACTAGTAGATTTCTGCCTTTTCGGCGTTCCGCTTTATGAGCGACTTTGCTTCTTGTACTCTACTCTTTGGATAATTCTTCTTACTTATTTTCTTTACTTTTCTCTGGGGATTATCATTCCGCTTTATAGCGAATTTTCGGTACCCTAAATCACTGTAGCGATTCCCAATTGACAGATCTATACTTTGCTTCTGATTGTCCCTTCTTTGCTTTGTTCTCTCTCCTCTCGATCTCTTTTCTATTATTTTTTTTCTCTTCTGGAGTTCTAGTTTTGGTTCTCTGATGGGTTTCGTTTCTCTGGGGGTTTGCTGCTACGCTGATTTTTCTTTTTTTTGTGTTTTGCTGATCGTAATCCGGATTCGCACCGGTGATTCATTTTCTTTCTGGTTGGCTAGTAGTAGCACTTCGTTTTTGCTTGAAATCTCATCATCCGCTTAATGCGACTTTTCAAAAACCACACCTTTGCTCTCTCTCTTTATCTATGAAGTTAAATAACAAAGCAAAATCCTGATTTCTCCTCTACACTACTTTTATTATTTTCCGTTATGTAAACTACCTGTTATTTTTTGTTTTGTTTAGGGAGGTTGGATCGGCACGCTACGGGATGTCACCTAACGTCTTGACTATAAAATTATATTAGGAGGTTGGTTACCCTTTGGTTGTGTCATTTAACATCTGATTTCGATTGTTTCATGGGGTTTTGGGTTTGAGAGACTACTCTCGTGGGTTCGTTTAGTTGTGGGACAAAGTGATTTCCTGATCCCGTGACGGACTGATACGCCTTCTCCTTTACGACACGTTTGATTACGTCTTTTTATGACTCTATGGCCTCGTCAGGGTTGATTTCTTGACATTTTTTGACAGTCGTTCTTTGTAATTTTTATTGTTTACTTTTAACCCATTTTGGGTATAATCTATATTTTTGTTGTGCTTGCTAGAACTGTTACTACCCAGCGTTTGGGTGCAGCCTTTCTTTTTTTGTTCATTTTTCCTACGAGGAGGAGAATGAACTTTCCTGATTTTGACTTTTTGTTTCTTTCCTCGTCTTTTCACTCTCTATGAACTTACTCTTCTTTACTTCTGATCTTTCCTTTTCTTACTTTGTTCTCTCTCCTCTTGATATCTTTCCTATAATTTTTTGGGGTTTAATTCAGGGCGTTTGTGCTATGGGGTTGATAGTCATTTTGGATTTAGGGCTTTTTTGATTCTTGGCGTTTGCCAAAATTTCTTCCTCTTTAAGTTTGTTTTGAGCTGACGGTTGGTGCTCTCTTCTGGACCTGCTCATTGGAGTTGTCAGAGGCCAGTAGGTTCAGTAGTTTGCTGCATATTTTTGCATTCCGCTTTTGACTTTTCGCTACTGATACCTCACCTTTTGATGTACCTTTTCTTTGGGAAGCCGTTGGTTTCTCTTGTTATTTTGTTTTCTTGGGGAACATCATTCCACGAAAGTGACTTTGTGGTTTCATTCACTCGACAAACGCGCCCAAATTTTGGTTAGCAGTGTCGCTAGTCTCAGTACTTTTTCTGTGGGTTTTGTTGTTGTTTGTTTGCAACTACGTTGTATTGCTAATGTTGTTTTTCTCTGTGGTTACCGAGTTTACCTTTGCTAGTGGGATGTTACGGTAATTACTCTCCGGCACAAACTGCTTCCGGATATGGATTTCGCTCGATGCTTTATTTCTAGAAAGATTCGGGAGTAACGGCAGTTGAGAAAATTAAAATTGTCAAGAATCAATCATTAAATTACAAGTGGATTTTTTATGTTCTCCTTCGATGCAGAATTTAATTACCTAGCCGCTGATATATCATGTTCTATACCTAAACTGAATGATTTTTCGTGTTATCTGCTTTTTCTACTTTTTATTTTGTGTGATCTGCTTTTTTCTATTTTTCTGGAGATTATTAGTAAATAATAGTATGATTTGCAATCTGTTTTGCTGCCTGTCGTATGATACCTTCAATCAGTCGGCAAAAAACAGATTACCAAACACACTATTAATTAATTACATAATCTACAAGAAAAGTATAAAATAGCAGATAACACGAAAACTATTCAGTTTTGGCATAGAGGTTATGATATGATGGTAATTAAATTATACATCGAATGAGAATATTGAAAAACATAGTTGCAATTTAAAAAAAAATATTCTTTGACAATTTTACTTTTCTTAACTACCGTTACTCCCGGACCTCCACTGAAATAAATTTAAAAAAAATCTAATACTGAAAACATAGTCCAATGCCATGTCTAACCGTTGTACAAGTTTTTCTTATCTGCCTTTATGTTTCATGAAATATTAATTTTCAGTAGATTCAAATTTTCGTTGCTAACGCCTGAAATCATTTTTTTTCTTAATAATGGTAAGAGATAGGTACGCCAAATCTAGTAGTAGAAAACGTAAATTTTTATGCGTGGAAACCAAAAAATAATAAAAAATTGGGGCATTGTATTTTAAATAACAAAGTTGGTATTCATTTCCGGTATAACCGAAAATAACATCGCCATGAAAATACTTTCAGTAAGTAGACCATGTCCATTTGGTGAAGTCCCAAGTTTTCATTCTCATTATATGTTTAACCTGCTATCGTCGAGACACACCCTGTATATGTATGTATTGAAATCCGTATTATATCCTAAATACGGCTCTGGGGTTTATTTCGCATTTAGACTTTAAACAATAAACTATGGGGAAACACAAAATGACAATTTTTTCTGTTCTTTTCAAATGTGCAAACAGTTTTTCAAGATTTAACATACAAAAGTTTTTTTAGTAAATAAAGTTTTTCGTTCGTCCCTGAATTAACGCTACGTTTGTACGCTATTAGATACTTTACCGAGAAGAAAAATATGTTGTAAATATAAAGAAAATTCACAATGTGGTTTGTGAGTTATGAGCAAATAAAGAAATAAACAAAATTAATAAAACACCCGGTTTCTTGGTTATGAAGGATCGGAGACGTGTACAATATATATATTTTTTAGAATGCTTTGATGTTCCCTATCTAATCTCTAACGTATGAGCATTTACTAATGAATCATCCTGTATATGAAGCAACTACTGTATCGACGCATGTGACACTAAAGCTTTCCCTTTACTCCAAGGAATTAAAATCAAACCATGAGGACGTTTACTTCATCACGTAATAGAACCACAGAAATATAATAAAATTAGAACCACAATGACAAGTGTGTGGTTAGCAAACATTAGTTCCAAGCACTTGATTCTGGTTGGGGCACTGACAAGTAAAATAGCTTTATGTCAAGTGTCAAATTGTGCTAACAAAGAATTAAATATACAAGGATATATTGAAAAATTCTTAGCCTACTATAGAACCAAACAAAATTTCAATGTCAAAATATTTTATTACTCAACATATTCTCCTCTTAATTGATACATTTATTACAGCAAACCTGCAACGTCTCTAGACCTTTAAAAAAAAATGTTTCTTCTTGCTCTGCAAACCAGACCTCCACAGCTTATATTACCTCCTTGTTGGAAGAAAATGTACGAACTTTTAAACTTTTTTCAGTTGAGGAAAGAGGTGATAGTCGGACGGAGCCAAATCGGGTGGAATAAGGGGGTGTTCTAGTAATTCAAACCCTAAATCACGAATTTTTTGCATGGCAACATGAGATTTGTGTGCAGAGGCGTTGTCCTGCAAAAACAAAACACCTTTGGATAGCTTTCCGCGTCTTTTCTCTTTAATATTTTCTCGTAGAGTGGTTAGTAATGTCGAATAGTAATCTCCAGTTATTGTTTTACCCTTACCAAAAATCAATCATGATTATTCCATGGCAATCCCAAAAAACTGAAGCAAGAACTTTTTCAGCAGATTTTGGACACGAAACCTCTTAGGTCTTGGAGAACCAGAGTGTCGCCATTCCATCGATTGTTGCTTTGTTTCTGGATCGTAGAAATGTACCCAAGTCTCATCCATAGTAACAATTCGGTTTAAGAAGTCTACATCGTTTTCAAATCGAGCACAGATCGAACGCGATATTCTACCCTTGCACGCTTTTGGTCAACATTCAAACATTTGGGGATCCATTTTGCAGCAATTTTCTCATGTCCAAATTGACGTGAACCATATGATGAACGCGTTCGTATGAAATATTCAGTGCTTCAGATATCCGTTTTAGCCCAATTCGACGGTCTGATAAAATCATGTCATGAACTGCATCGATATTTTCGGGGATTTGGCACATCTTCAATAAAAATTTACCTCTTTTGAAGCTTGCATTCCAATTTTGACGGTCGCATACGAAGGACATTGATCACCAAGGGTATTAAGCATATCTTTGTAAATCTGCTTACCTCTTAACCCTTTTAAATACAGGTACTTGATGATGGATCGATACTCCAATTTTGATTTTCACAATTTCGGTGGACATCTTTTTCATTTAATTTATTGCGTGACTCTGGTTTACTTTTTGACGTCAAACTTTACACTGACACTTCTAATAAGTTACTGTTCGTTGCTATGGTAACGCAATATTTTGTTTATCGCAAGGAACTGGTCTAGGCTAACTAGATATCAATACATCCTCGTACTCTGGACACATGGAATATCCCAACTACGTTGTAAACAAAGCTTGTCAGGTAAAGGTTCGAGAGGGAACAGTAATGTCCAAATATCTAATGCTCAGCTAGTACATAATCTCAAAGTTATTTGAAATAATTGATTCAATGAGATTAGCAGAAGCGTAAGTAATGGTAAGAAAAGATGAAATGACGACTTCACTGACACAACAGGTTCCCATTCACCAAATGAAACATGTAGTGATAGTTTCATCTAAGACGAAGCAGTAAATTTAATGTTCAAACTGTCTATAGGAAATTACTAATTCGATCATCAAAAACTTCACAAACATCTTTGAATTTCCAGAAAGGACAAGAGGCAATTAAGCTTGGAAATCCAAAAACAATGACGCAAAAGACAAATATCAAGAATCATGTCTCAAAAAAGAAACAGTAGTTAATCGATTTACTTTGTTAAACTTTTTATACAAAACACAACTGAAGAACTGATCATTAATCCTAAGGGTTTAAACTCATCTAAAATAGTTTATAAATCTTGAAATACATTCACTACTGAATTCCACTGTGCCATCATCCAAGTACCAAGTATTGAGAGAAGAAGAAAGATCAATTGCAGGACTAAAAGAGCAGACCATAAGGGGTCACCTTGCTGTACACCAATAAAAGCTTTCTATTAAATAAAAAATTCAAGATTGAGCATAACACTACAAAAGATATGGGAAGAGTTCTGAATTTGAGTTTTAACACAAGTTAAAAAACATAATGTTCAATTAAATTAAAAAAATCACATCTGTGTTTTACTAAAATTTCTGCTGATTTATCTCCAGAACTAAACCTTCTACTACAGCTTCACAGCCATTTTTCGCACCGAAACCTAATTGGATAGGTTTAAAATATTACCTAAAATATTTGAAATATAAGAACAACCTATTTTGGAAGCAAGACGACGAAAAACAGAACCAACTGCAATTGAGCGAATACCACCATCTTCTTTTGATAGAGCGCATAGGAGGCACCAAAAAGAAGGCTACCATATCGTTGTTAACAATATTGAAAAATAAAAATTTACGAAGATTTGTGATTTCCGATAAAAGGTTTTGCCCTGCAACTCCAGAAGATTTACTTACCAGATCTTTGATATGTTGTAGACGAATTCCATCAAACCACCAGCAGAACCAGAGGAAAAAGACATAATTCTAAACTTGATCTGATCTTTAGGAACAATCATGGTTTTCATCTGATGACAGAAAACCTGTAGGTATTTGTGAAGATCCATATGGCAAAGGATGGTTCAAGCGGAGTTGTTGAAAAGTATTGCAGCGAGTAGCACCACGAATGTTTTCATCTCCTATCTTGTTTCCACTGTTTTGTAGACGGAATGTTGATTTTGATGACTTCTTGCTTCTCTTATTAATATTTTGACGATTCATAATCGCTGATGTTATTTTTAATTTTTTGAAAAAAAAAAAAATTTTTTTGTTTTTTTTTTTTGGTATAGAGAGAAATATTTATAAAAAAAAAAAAATTTTTTATAATTATTATACAAAAATTAAAAATTTTTCCCTTACTAACACAAAAGTTATTAAAAATATTTTTTTTTTTTATAAATAGTTTTGAATTTTTTAATTTTTTTCAGGAAACTGTTGTTTGCGTGATTTATTAATAGAAAAGTGTAATAATAATTTTTTATAAAAAAAAAATTTAAATTTTTCTTTTTTCCTGTTCTAATCGACCGAAGTTGAAGATGCTTACATTGCATAGAGGATGAAATGGGCTTTCTTTAGTAGTTGGGGTTGGGGGGGCTGTGGTGAAAAAAAGAAAAGAAAAAAAAATTTTTAACAGAGGAAAAGAAAATAAAAAAAAATAAAAACGGAGGGAAAAAAAATTTTTTTTAAGGGTTTAAACTTTATTATTTTTTTTTTCTTTTCTTTCCCTCTGTTATTTTTTTTTTTTTTTATTTGTCAATTTTAAATTTTAAATTCCCCAAAAGGAGAATAAGTACTTTTCCCCGAAATGTAGGACGTCCCATAGATACAAGCAGTAAATTCTCTATACGTGTTAGTGTTTCCTTCAGTCACCGATAGATGGCGTTATGCGTTGGCTTTCTAGTTTCGTCATTGATTGAATATCGCGATTATAGTGTCGTGATGGATATCGATTTAGAATCGATTATATTTTATCAAAAATGGCTGCGCGGTGCTATACCGGAAATAATGTTACCACACGACGGAACAACGCAATAATTTAAAAATAGATTTTTGTAAGTTTTTAATATTTCATTTGTATAAATATTACTAGGATATACTATTCAATTTGTTTGAATTAATCTTTTAATTTTAAATTGAGTGTTAGGTGTGAAAATAACAGGAAACTAAAATATTATAATCATATAACACGTATCGCCATCTATCAGCAACTTCGGAAGTTCATATGCAAATATAGAATCATCTGTGCCTTATACATTCCGGGGAGATGATGTATTTCTGATAATACGTTGTAATACATTATAATTTTCCTACATTACATATTAAAATAAAACTACCCCAACCAAAAACCCCCCATTTTTTGTAAAAAAAAAGGAGAAGGTCTGATCTCCCCAACAAAAACACCAAGAAAAAAAAAAAACACCCCCCCCCCCCCCCCCCCGGAAAAAAAAAACCCCCCCACCCATCCACCCACCAAACAAAAAAAAAAGAGATTGATTACCCCACCCCCCATCAAACACAATATGGAGTTTGAAGATTGAAAAAAAAATTGGTGTGAATTTTATTCCATCTTTTTTAGGTTAATTCTCTCTCCCCCAACCACATTATTAAATAAAAAAATCTTAATCTCTTTAACACCCTCACTCTCCCAAACCCAACCCACCCAACCAAACCCTATTTTTTTACGATTTTAATTTCTTGTCCCACAAATTATTGAGAATGACTAATAAATTGCGTTGCAATGCGTCTACTGTCTCAATGGGGTTATCCAATACTGCATCAATTACATTATCTTTGACATTAACAATATTGTCTCTAGGTTTTTGACCTCGATTATTACGTTGAGCATCAAGCGAACCAGTTTCCTTAAGCCGTCGAAAAGTATGACAAAAACCATGTGAAAGTTGAACATTACCATGACATACCCATAAAAATACACAATACATGCATATACAGTTACACTAAATTCATTCATTTTTAGAACTGTAAATTAGTTCTAATTGTCCAGCAAACAAAAGTCTGCCTTTGGTTTCAGTAATTCCAAGGAACATTTGTTTTAGATAGATAACTAATTTTTTTAAGTTAATTCATATTTCTTTGATTCAATAAAATTAAAATCAGTCCTATGTCCGTATAACATTTTAGCTTAAAATCGCTTCTCCAATAAGATGGAGAAGTATGTTACATCTATTATAAATCACCCTGTATACAATATGGTTTTTGGACATATGCTTTATTTTAGTTTTTAATATTGATTTAACAACAAATGTTTTCAAATGACTTCTATACGCCTCTTGTATGTAGTACATTGCAATATTTTCGTTTTGTTTTGTAATTATTATTGTACGATTATAATGTAATTTTACTTTCATAATCTTGCTATTATACAAAAACATGTTTGTGCATTATCTGTTGTTTGCTTCAGAACGTTGAATTCGTGTCTGTTCTTAATTTAAACACGCTAAATGGATTTGTATTTGCTTTCAACTAGGCATTTTTGTATTTAAAATAATCGTGAAGCTATTGATTAGTAGAAATATCACATACGAGGATATATTGAAAAATTCTTAGCCTACTATAGAACCAAACAAAATTTCAATGTCAAAATATTTTAGTACTCAACATATTCTCCTCTTAATTGGATACATTTATTACAGCGAACCTGCAACGTCTCTAAACCTTTCAAAAAAATGTTTCTTCTTGCTCTGCAAACCAGACCTCCACAGCTTCTATTACCTCCTTGTTGGAAGAAAATTTACGACCTTTTAAACTTTTTTTCAGTTGAGGAAAGAGGTGATAGTCGGACGGAGCCAAATCGGTGAATAAAGGGGTGTTCTAGTAATTCAAACCCTAAATCACGAATTTTTTGCATGGCAACATGAGATTTGTGTGGAGGGGCGTTGTCCTGCAAAAACAAAACACCTTTGGATAGCTTTCCGCATCTTTTTCTCTTTAATATTTTCCCGTAGAGTGGTCAGTAATGTCGAATAGTAATCTCCAGTTATTATTCTACCCTTATCCAAAAAATCAATAATGATTACTCCATGGCAATCCCAAAAAACTGAAGCAAGAACTTTTCCAGCAGATTTTTGGACACGAAACTTCTTAGGTCTTGGAGAACTAGAGTGTCGCCATTCCATCGATTGTTGCTTTGTTTCTGGATCGTAGAAATGTACCCAAGTCTCATCCATAGTAACAATTCGGTTTAAGAAGTCTACATCGTTTTCAAATCGAACACAGATCGAACGCGATGCTTCTACCCTTGCACGCTTTTGGTCAACATTCAAACATTTGGGGATCTATTTTGCAGCAATTTTTCTCATGTCATCCATTTTAGCCCAATTCGACGGTCTGATAAAATCATGTCATGAACTGCATCGATATTTTCGGGGACTGACACAGAAACTGGCCTTCCCCGATCGGCCATCATCTTCAATGGAAAATTTACCTCTTTTGAAGCTTGCATTCCAATTTTTGACGGTCGCATACGAAGGACATTGATCACCAAGGGTATTAAGCATATCTTCGTAAATCTGCTTACCTCTTAACCCTTTTAAATACAGGTACGTTGATGATGGCTCGATACACCAATTTTTCGATTTTCACAATTTCGGTGGACATGTTTTTTCATTTAATTTATTGCGCGACTCTGGTTTACTTTTTGACGTCAAACTTTACACTGACACTTCTAATAAGTTATTGTTCGTTGCTATGGTAACGCAATATTTTGTTTATGCAAGGAACTGGTCTAGGCTAACTAGATATCAATACATCCTCGTATTCTGAGAAAATCGATAAGCTTTAAAAAGTATATTTTATATCTTAATTATGTATAGGGTTATTTACGGTATACGACACGGAATATTACACCCAAACTATTCAATAAAATTGGAAAATTATATCTGGGATGGATGAGAGATCTATCGGAGAAATATTTTAAAATTATTTTCAAAAATATTACAGGTGTTCCAAAATACACAAAATCAAAGTTGTGTTTTTCTTATGGAATGTTCTGTATATTATTACATTTTCAGTTTCCACGAACAAAATAAGAAAGGATTTTATAGAGGTTTACCTTACCTAAACCTAAAGGTTTTTGAGATATTTTGTATTTTATGAAAAAGTTGTTACAATTTTGCCGATTCATATCTCAGCAACTATTCTCTTTCTCCAAACTAAATTTGCACTGAAGCCTATCAATTGATCAGATCAGAAAAATCCATTATCATATACATGATGTGTACAAAAATAAGATTAAATAATGACATGTTTTGAACCGCAGTAACTAATGTCGAGGTTATCATGAAAATGCAAATTTTCATAATGAAGACTTATTTGTAACAATTTTAATATTTATTAAATGGGCTATACAACTTTGACAGGTGAATATTATGTATTTGTAAGAAGCCCGTTGATTGACGGGCAAATTTTAATGCATGAATTTCATAATGCTAGACTCCGCGTGCATGTAGGTTGATCCCATTATTCTCTGAATAATGTTAAACCTATGGCGGACGTAGACTCCTTGGCTCTGCACCTGTATGAAAATTTCCGGTTTTGGGATTTTTCCCGTTGGTTTGAAGGCAAGACCCATCGGCATGCCGAATTTCAAGTCTCTATACAACGTCTGGAAGTACCCGCTTAATTTCGAGACAGACATGAAAAATAATCGCTTTATTTTAAACAAATGTTTTTTGTATTTTACCAGTATGTTTTACAATATTGTAAACAACTTAGAAATTGATCCGTGGAGCAGATAATTCATTAGAAGAGATATTATTGTGAAGTAAATTTGTGCGTTTATTAAATTCTCGTAAACTCTATACATATTTATTTCTTTCAAAATTTAATACAGTTGATGAAATGTACACAATGCAAATCTTTCACTTCTACATATACATAATATTCACCTGTCAAAGTTGTATAACTTACTTGATAAATATTAAAATTGTTACAAATCAGTCTTCACTATGATAATTTGCATTTTTCATGACAACCTGAAAATTTAGCTATAAGACACTATATTATTGTTTAATAGGTAATTACATTTTACATTTGTTGTTAATATAAAATACAGGGTGTTCCATTTAAAATAAGTTATTGCGGTTCAAAACATGTCATTAACTAATCTTATTTTGTACACATTCTGTATATGATAATGGATTTTTCACAAGTTCTACATAAAATCTGATGAATTCATAGACTCCAGTGCGAATTTAGTTTGGAAAAAGGTATTAGTTGCTGAGATATGAATCGGTAAAATTGTGACGATTTTTCATAAAATACAAAATATCCTAAAAACTTTTATGTTTAAGTAAGGCAAACCTTTAAAAATCCATTCTTATTTTGAACGTAGAAACTGAAAATGTATCAATATACAAGGCATTCCATAACAAAAACACAACTTTAATACAGGGACACCTGTATATTTCGAAAGTAATTTTAAAATATTTCTCCTATAGGTCTCTATCAATCCCAAATATATTTTCCCAATTAATATTCCGTGTCGTATACCGTGAATAACCCTGTATATGTTCAATTACTTTCGTAAAGAAATTGTAAATCCATATTATTTTAATCTTAGTAATGTCTAGTCTGAACATAACTTTACTTACATTTACAAATTAAAATGTATATAATCAAGTTTTGCTTCATTCTGCATAATAGAGTTTTAAGTTCACTCTAGTAATTATATTTCCCCCACTTACACTTAATATCAAGTTGCAATAAAATTATTTAATATTTAACGTATATGTGTCTGTTGTTTTGTTCTGATAATACTGAACTTAAATAATCATATAAAAACTGAAGTTAATCTGTTTGGGTGTTTCTTTTTCAGTAAGGGTTCATCGAAGCTGAAATGATAAGGTAGAAATACCGATTCGGTGATCGGTCAGGTTGAAAGCAGTTTCTTTATTTTTCACAAAGTCGAATTAGGAAGGAATTGAAATTTGATTACAATGTGAAATATGAAACTTTCGCCCTTAAAATTTTAGCAATTTTTCTTACGTCTAACTTGGTTGAAATGAATATGTAGGTACACATTATTTTTATATGAAAGGGTTTTGCATTTTCTTAATAACGAAACTAATTTTGCAACCTTTTATTTGTCTAAAAACTTTGTATATTGCTTTAGCATCTCAAATATCAAGAAAAAGGTAAAAGTGGGTAAAGTTGCTCGACTTATTGTCAGTTTAAATTATTTAAACTTGCCAAACTTTACTACAATTTCTTCTTTTAAATAATTTAAAAAATGTTTTTTTTTAATTTTTATTTATTGTGTACAAGTAAGTAAATAAGTACATTAGTCTGTAGAGGTACATAGGCAAACACATAAAGTAAACTTCTTTATTCAAACAGGCAAAAAATAAAATGTTCACATAAAAGGAAATGTTGAATAGAATGTAACAAAAAGGCAGACTTATTGATTATATCAAAGTGTAGTCTATATACTTCAATTTTGACGAAAGAAAAATTACGTCTATTATATTTGAAAGTGAACGCTGCGACATTTTTATATACACGAATAATTCTAAGCACAAGAGGATTACAAAGAAAATATTACAAAAAAGATTTGGTACAATCAATAATCTTTTAGAAACGATAATTATTAGGTCTTAAATTAGGTATTTTCGGAATTTAAAATTACGTAACTCTTTCATATACGATTTATTAAACCATAATTAACATCCAAATCGAAATTTATGTACGTCTATAAATAGTATTATTTTTAAACAAATATAGTGATAATTACAACGGTTAGTCGAGAACGAATGACTGTACGATACATTTTGCATAATTTTTTAATTATACTTTATTGAAAATTCATAAATTTATTAATACATATTTTTAAACACTTACATAATGGAAACTATCGTGTATAAAAGTTTATTCCAAAACAGCTTACGATGCCCTACAAAACTATAACAAGAAAATAACGCAACATTGCAAAATGTTTAAGCGTTATCTAATAAAACCACGAATTGGAAATATGCACATTCAAATTACAAAATTTGTAAATGAATTGTATACAGAATAGGAAATAAGGAAAATAGTACAATAGTTCCAAATAAGAAAAATATAACCCAAAAGCTCTAGAAAGAGAACAATAAAAATTGAAGTATAAAAGAGACAGCTTCTAAAGTTTCATGTTGCAAATTCATCTAGTTATACAGCGTGAGCCAGCAAGAAAATCGTTGTATGATTTGCCCCACGTCAAGGTTCTCGGAAAGTTATCCAGTAATATTTCTTGCACGAAAATGTAAGTATGGCGATCGTCAGGTGACATCTTCCCTTTGGGGCTAAGTCTTGAACGTCTTGAACTCCCGGTCTATTAGAGTAGCCAAATGCTACGCATTCTGATGTATCAAAAGATGCAACTCCAAAACGGTGTATTGTGGAGATCAACATCCAGAAAACTATCGAGAATGTATGGACATCCAAACTGCACCATCTACGGGCCAGCCGCAGCGTCCGTATGGCCAAAATCATATTGAAGCAGTAACGGCATAAAACTATCTATTGACCCAAACTAGTTTTACTGATATTCGAAATGCTTTTCTTTGCTCCATTTAAATGAAATTGTCAAGTTGACTATTTTAAATTTAGTTTATGACCTCCTCTTGGTGAAGTTGAAAAACAAAAACAACTGAAATAGTTGAAATTGTCGACGTTTCGTCTTCTATGTGAAGGATTTATCAAGCCTTGATAAATAGTTGCAAAAATAAAACCATAGGTACTAAAAAACTATCTCACAAAAATTGAAAATTCGTTATTTTAGAACAGTTTTTTTAAATTAAATTTTATTTTAGTGCTAAAATTGATTCAATTTAGTACCTACAGCAATCATCATCTTCATCTTTGAGATCAGATGATTTTTTAAATCGGTTTCATGTCTAAAATTACTGTTTAATCAAGTTTAAAGTGGTGGCCTTTCCTGAGATGATGCAGCTGTACTAAACTATGGAAGAGAAGTAAAAAGGATCAACAAAATAGATCCAAACTTCTAATAAGTGCATTTCACGGTTTGCGGACGAAACATTAACATGAGCTAAAGTTTTGCGAACTTGCTGAGGGTGAAAATGGCGACATTATTAATACGACGTACGGACAGGGAACAAACGTTTATGTACAAAAATGGGCTTACTTAACAATGGGTGATAGCCGAACGGGGTATTCTAGTTGAGAGTTTTTTTTACGTAATTTCAATGCCAATAGAACTGTAGACTAATTGTGCGTTCAATTACCTTAATACGAGTAAAAAGGTATTAAACAGGGGTTTAAATAGAGATGCAAAAGATCAATAATTCAAGGAAACAACTCAAATCAAACAGTCTTGAAGATTCATTCAATCTATACCCATATCAATATACACTTTTATAGCGTTCTTGTAAGACCTAACTTTCCTATATTGCGGCCAAGAGAAAATATCTTGCTGCTCAAAGTGAATTCGGTGGTGTAGGTCATACAAATTCTCTAGCTTAAAAAAATTCTTAAAGTCATGCTCCTCTTGTATGGATAACGATGCATTTTACCAAAATTGCATGCTTCGTTTTGAAAATTGCCTACCTATACCTACTTATAATTTCGACTTCACCAACTCATGAATTCATCGAAAGTTTATGTGTCCAAGACACTCGTGTCATCGTCACTTCCCATTGATATATTTGCATCACATATCATTAGAACAATAAAACACAAGCGATAATCAGGTTCTCTTGCTGAACCCCTTATGCTGCAAGCTATTTATTTCGTTACAAATAGACTTATGAATCTTCTTCGTGTAAACACCAACGGCAAACAAAGTCTATTTCATTACAGGAACAAACAAAACAACAATCCGGCTATTTGTCTAGATACCACCAACTTCTTCTTGTCTTCCATGCACTTCGATTGGTCTGCACGGACGGAAATTTTCAACCCATTGCGACGACCAAACGTTTTGCACATCGAGGGTTTTTCACGTAACTCTACTTCATACCCCGATACAAGACCGTGTTGCTATTTGATTTGTTCCCGTTCTTTCTTTATTTTTATTTTGACACTTTGTAGCACGCATAAAATTTGACATCATTAGCATTCTTCTAAGCTTCTTCTCTTGTGCTACCAGACTTCACCAAATTCATTTCGTTTATTAAACGTTTGTGAAGAGTACCAATAGTTTGCCGTGCTACAAGCACATTATTCCAGACATTATAGTTGCATGAAATTTGAAAGGTAAACTGTCAATAATTCTGGCTATCATTGAAATATCAGATACCAACTCGTCAATATCTTTCAATTATTTGCTAATTCACAATTCTTGCTACATGAGTAATGACTGAGTCTCCATGTCTATTGATATTCATGAAACCTCTTCATTAATGACAACTTATTAGTTTCAAACTTTTAATCATGTATTAAGCACAATTTATCCTAAATTGCTTTAAAGGAACTGCACGTTATCAAGTTGTAAATACTCAATCGATGAAGAAAGAATGAGCATACCTTTGCGTCGTCCTTTATCAATTCTTTCCAGCACTAGATGTCAAATCAGCTGGTTCTTCATTCCGAATTGAAAATCCTTGCATCAAAGATAATAATATTCATCCCAGACATTTGGACAAGGCATTTTATTTTCACTTTTTTAATTTTAAAGAAACTGTTTTTTATAATTAAATCAATATACGTTCTGGGCCATAACCTCTGAAATAACTCACGATATTTAATTATAGGAAAACCACAAATAACAAGTATTGACAATTGGATATAGAACTTTCTAGAACTTTTTCACAACTAATGTTTATTTGGTTGTAGTATTTCTTTCCGCATTTTTTCACCGTTTATTGTTCAGCATTGCTTTCTTGTACACTATCTATTATAGTTATTCATAATAATAACTCTGCCTCTACCGTAAAATACCAAGAAATTTTCCCAGATAGCTTCACTTTCCAATTACAACTTTCTGTTTCCATTCAGAATTGTTTTGTTTCATATTATCGAATTCAGGTTACTTTCTTTCTTTTAATATTCTACTTTCCATTTGTGTTTGTTCTTCCTATATTTACCATTTTTATGTAGAAGAAAGTGTATACTAAATGATCCCTTACTACAAAGGAAACTGAAAGTACAGAGTAGTCATACTAACAACGATGTAGTCGGACAGTATGAGGAAGAAAGTATGAACTAAAATGGACGAAAACTTATAGAAAGTGTAAAAGTCACAGACTAAAAATATTAAATGATTTCTTTAAACATAAAGACATAAAATAATATAAATAATTATATCATAATTAAATAGTAACAAAATCAAAGATACACAATACCATGGTATAAAAAATGTAACCCAGACCACTATTTGGTACACGTAAAGACAGAAGTCCGAATAAAAGGTACAGGCGAAATGATGAACCACAAAAGATCAAACAGAGTCTACATTTAAAAAAGGATCACCACCAAAAGACGGTAAAACTAACTATAAGAGACGGGTGACAAAATTCAATACAACGGTCTTTAAAGTAAAGAATAAAAAATTAGAAAAAAAAAATTAAATACAGATAGGAACGCACATTGCGAGATCCTTAGAAGCTGGAAATATATAAAATATCTAAATTAAAAAAAACAATCTAAGGAACTACAATCATTGTAAAGGATTTCATTTGACATTACCAAGAAACGGGTTAGTAAATACTAATACTCACTCGGGATCTACTTTACCTATAACAAAAAGAGGGGAGATTTTAGCAGCTTCTAATCAACTACAATGTTAACTATAAGCTGATAAGGCAATACACTGAATATTCCAGATCTCATTGACTTTGTAATCAGGTATACCTCTTTAAGTGTATGAACTTAGATCACTGTGAGTGAGAGTGTAATTCTACAGACAAATTTACTGGTTCCAATTAACAAGAGGACAGAATACAAATTCAATTAAACTCATAGAATCTGCAGCATGAGAGTAGGGCGCGGGTTAGGAAAGTCAACGTTATTCCTAGAACCTATAGAAAAAAAATTAAAAAGGTAGGGCGCCAGGTTCGCGTAACGCTGGAGAGAAGAATCTGACCCAGAACCAAAGGTCAGCAGCTAACTGTCCGCAGCAGAATATACAGAAAAAGGGAAACAAATCACGAAAGAATTCGACATAAAGTCAGAGAAACCTTCACACAATATTTATTCACCCCGATATACAAACGAATTTGTGATAGTTCACAGCATTAAACAGACACAGATATATTACGAATACACACGAGCTAAAAACGGGTAACGTACAGCATTAAACATTCAGGTAACATGAAAATGACTAGAGCTACATAAAATTACAAGTTAAAGTAAAGAGAATTACCAAAATATTTACCACTGCTACGCCACTGTCTCGTATATGCAATTGATATTTCGCGTACTGAAGGTACGCCTATGGTGAACTTAACCTAGAATGTATCGTTTTATGGTACTGAGTAACGTTACAGATTACATGAGTTTAAGGAAGACGTGTAAGGGAAGTTTGAAGACTAATTCAGTCACCGCAGTTTAAACGATTGTTCAATTTGGCCTGTCGGGGACGAGCTCGTGTCGGGAGAATCAATGGAACTAAATGCGTTCGGCTTAATCAAGATTGAGGTTTAAATTCTTACACGACTTATACACCACGTAGGTATTAAATACTCTTATCTTTAACTAGTTAACGTTCCAGGTATATTATGCAATTACACATTCGAAAGACAAATAATCTGCAATAAATTTTCTACGTTCGCGCCTGATAGTTGGTGTCAATGGGTGACTTCTACTTGAGTGATAGGTCGACTGCAGGTTCACGCGCAATTAAAAAGATATTAAAACCTCTGACCTTCCACGCAGCAGTAGGAGTATTACTCTTGCTCTCAATGGTACTAACGGTCCGGAATGAGCCTCCACCATGGTCTGCGAATCTGACGGAGTATTCGTGGGTAGCTATTTCGGCACAACGTCTCCAAAAGCCATGAGTAGACCCGCAATAGCCGTACAAGTTGACGAAGGAACAACCGGAAGAGAATCTATTCGTAATAGGGAGACATAAACCACCCTCTCTAGAATAAACATAGGGATGTTCGCAATAGATAAACCCCGAGGACAATCGTATACCTGATGTAAAGCGTCTCCTAGCCTGAAGAATTCAGGACATGCTTATTGAACAGTTCAAGTGGAGCACAACCTTTAAGCAAATTTTAAAAGCCACTTTATGCGGTATCATATATTTTACCTACAAAATAAAGTCTTTAAAACGTTGAAGGGTTTCAGAATCTCTTACCATCGGCCTGATTACCCCTTCAAGCGAGGAAATTTTCAGATGAGGGTTGATCTTCTCCTCGTGAACGGTTGATTCAGAACAAGCTTTCCGGAAGCGTTCAAATGCAGCGGACCAATCGTGGACAGTTTCAAGTTATCAACGCCAGAAACCAATACAAAGTAATGCCTGCGAAATTGGGTTAAGGAAGTGTGTACACAGGAGGAGCGTTTACACTTCGTACGTTACAATTTGAATTACCAAGAATTTAATACTTCCTATTCTGCAACAACCGCTATTTATGAATTTTAATTAAATGCATGGGATTACGTATCCCAGAAAATGTTTTATTGTTTTGTGCCACATATGCTGATAGTAAAACAGAAATGTGGATTTCTGAAAGCCACCATTAAAATATAACAGAACCTATCAGATTAGTGCGTCGTCAAATCAGAAGTCATCAAACTTGCGGGTTTAGCATTACCCTAGTCACATAATGCATCAGTTTTGGTTAGTATTTTTGACACAATCTACGCAAAGATTTAGATATGACTGCATGACTGACTGTAGGAGTGTCATGATAATTGTGTGTAATGGCTTTTTGTTGGTCATTAGAAAAATTAGATTCCTTTCGTTCTGGTTTTGTAATAGTGAAACTTAGATGTTTCTAATATTCATTAGTCAAAGAGAAAATCGTTGAAGATTCACAAAAAAACTATGCCCCGAAACGACCATCTTGATTATAAATGGAAGAGACAAAGTTGGGCAGAAACACGTGCACTCAAATGCAAATGATGAGAAGTTTAGTACAATTCGACGATATCACATCGTCATTCGACTAACCGCGACGTATCTCAGCAACAATACTAGGGACAACAATTTGTTGAACTTTTAGAGCATCGGGTTGACTAACTTTTAATAGTAGTAGTCATCATAAAATGAATTTCTTAATTATTGGAATAGGGGAATATTAGAATGCTGTTGAAAATGCTTGTAGGAGACTTTTCTTCTTGTTCCAGATTAACACGGACGCGCTGCTTTTCTAATCAATCAGTATCTTCTTCATTTCGACCATAGTACTAAAAAACAAGGGAACTGGGTCGTTACGCTTTTTCCTTCTATGTCCCGCGATGAGTGGCGTTTTACTCCTGATGTAAGAATTTCTTGGAGAAATTGAACTATTTCAGCTATGATAAATTGTTATGTATTTTAGGATTAAGCAAGAAGATCGTTGTTCTGCTGCACCTAGTAATATCCCAACTCTGTAAAATATCATAATTCACCAAAATTAGCATTGATTTGTTTACTTGTCTTCCTACAAAAGGAAAAACACAGTGCTTACAATTCTAAGAGGAACTAAACTTTACCCATTTTCACTAACCAACAAAAATAACACTTTCCTTTTATGGTCAATACCTATTAGAATAAATTATTTCTAAATTTCTACACGGATTTAACTCTCCATAATTTTACTGAAAAGTACGAAAAGTAATAGTTTTGTAAAACCTTAGTAACCCTGGTAACAACGGTGCCATTGTTAAGGTTTGAATTTAATTATGTAGTTATAAATTCAAAATACATTAAAATAAATTCAATTCAAAATGTAATGCGTAGCAAGTTATAATTTCTTGTTAACTGGTTAGAAAAAAAAATGCGTTCGTCATTGGTTACATAAATAAATATTATATCTTATCGTATTTACGATAACGAAATCATTTTTTGCCTTGTAACTTTACTGCATAATGTAGGTAATTACATATAATCTTATTTATACATTCCTATTTTTAAGATTTTATTGAGTAAGGGCTTAGTATAATTGCTTTTGCACCGGTTCGTAGTTAAAAGGCTTTTAACTTAATGTTTCTGGTAACTTTTATTTAAGATTTTATTAGACTCGTGGAAGCGAGTTTAATTATTCACACGTTGATTCGTTAATAATTTTATTTATAGATAAATACCCATTGTTGTAGGTTTATGGGCACTCGGTGGTCACCCTATAAGATGAATAACATTACATTATGCAATGAGCATGTAATGCTTACTATTAAGTTACGAGCAAGTAATTAGGGAAATGAACCGAAGGCTCATTACGTTGCTCGATGTCTTAATAGTAAGCGCATGACATACTCATTGCATAATATACTATAATTCAATAGAACAGTAGAGTACTCTTATTTAAGCATATCTGTCTGTCTATATGTTTGTAGAATTTAATCTTTGAAGGGAATGAATAAGTTTTGAGTTTTTGGCAGTGCAGGACTTTTCAGTGAGTACTAAGTATATGATATTACTCCACATCTTATGAAACAAAATGGGAGTTATGCGGCGGTTTCTAAACCGAAAATTTTAACACACCCATTTTTTCACTTTTTACGACGAATTAGAGTTCGTACGTTATAATGAAGCAAAAAAATTTATGTCTGACAGCCGGCCGGTTGGCTGGCCGTGCTTCTGTATGTAAAGAATATATATAGAAAACCACTTGTCCGATTTTATGAAACTTTGTACATGGACCTTATTCATAATTCCAAAGATTTGATCAGTTTTTGGGGATAATCTATGTAGCCACATAGATTTTCGAAATATTTAGAAAATATTGATTTTAA
>JALBCR010003340.1:0-25175 GCA_030710515.1 Abscondita cerata
ATCAGTATTGCTAAAAAACTGGGAAGATAGAGAGTCTGTGGAGGTTGAAAACGACTAACCTTTTAAAGGAAAATAGTTGCATACAACTGAAGGTATCAAGTTTGGCAATACATAAAACTATGCTATAGTAAAGAACAATTCTATGTGACGCATATAGAATTAAGACTTATTTTTTTTTACATTGTTCTTGGACAACCCACTGTTGCAACTATAAAGTGAGATGAATGTCACAGAAATTAATTCATTAATTAATTTTTGGTAACATGGACAGTACATTCAAATAAAAGGGAAACCACATATTTTATACCGTATTGTTAACCTATTTTGAACAAAAATGCCTTTTTAACCAAACCTTACAAACGTCGTTCTGCCTGACGCGTCAGGCAAATGACATATAATTTTCTCTACATAAAGGCAAAATGGCATAGCCAATGAAAGAGATAAAATAATACAAATAAAGTAAAAATACATATAATATAAGTAACAAATCTTAAGAACACAAAGTTTTTATAGTTAAATTTAAATATATTTTTCAAATTTCATTATGAATTTTAATCTTTGCAAGCTTCATGCAAATAAAACATTTTATTTTCGGTGAAACCCCAGCACATTCTGCATGCGCCCAATGCTTGCATTGCTGGCACCGAATCCACTTTTCTCTAGACCTAGAGCGACTAAATAGGTCATTACAGTAGATGCATGGAACATCTGAGTCGTCCTCATCGTCGTTTTAAATGGTTCGGGTTCATCATCTAATTCCACCAAACGTTTAGTTACTCGAACTCTATTACTCTTTCTTATTTCTTTCTCTCTCCTTTCAGCTTCTTTTTCTTTCAATTCATTGACGAATGGAGATGATGTCAAAACACTTTCATAGCTACTTTTTGCCTTTCGACGCACTGATGCATCACTGGCTATCGGTATTGGCGATAATTCGGTCAAAATAACATCAATGGCATCCTTAGTTTTATTTGGGGACGATGTTAGTTGAATTCGGAGAAGGCAGGTTATTAGAACTTGAAGAAGGCTGGGTATTAAAACTCGAAGAAGGTTTGTCATCCGAACTCGTAGAAGGAACTGAACACTGCTTAGCAAAACTCAGAGAAGGAACGTCTGGAAATTGGTTTTGGATTGCTATGTCAGTAACGGAGCTAGGTAAAAACAAGTAGTCTGGGAAGATGTTTGGATTCATGGGATTTATACCGGTAGCCTTGAATCCACTGAGAGCTATTTCCACGGTGGCAGCTTTGCTGTAGGCCTGTCCAAACAGTGAAGCAATTTGATAAATAGAAACCGTGCGTCCTGGATGAGCCTTCATCCATGTTGTTAGCTCTTGGTCATAGTACTTTGTCAGTGGGCCAAAAAATGCGACATCCAGCGGTTGAAGCCGATGAGTGCAATGGGACGGCAGACAAAATAATATGACGTGATTTTGTTTTGCAAATTCAAGGACTCCAGCTGCTTGTGGCTCGCGTGACCATCAAGGATGAGCAAAGCTTTGTTGTCACAGGCCGGTCGAACATATTCTACAAAATGTTTGATCCACTTCAAAAATAGTTCTCCGGTCATATACGCAGATTCATTATATAAAGGGAGAGTGCCAGGTGGAGCGCCATCATACAAAATCTGGTTTAATTTTTTCTCGGAAAAATTAAACCAGGTGGAACAAAATTTCCTGCACTACTAACGCATACTACTGCTGTGGTGTGGACTCCCCTTTCAGCGCTAGTTATGGCACCGACTTGTTTTTTACCCTTTTGGCAACAATTTTTGCGTCTTTTGGACAGTGGTTAGCCCAGTTTCGTCCATATTGTAAATCATCTGGAAGGATCTTTTCTTTTCAATTATATCTTGCAGTTTTTGAAATATTTTTCAACTTGGGGCTTATTAAAAGCCTGAGCTCTAGCAGCTGACGTAGCTTCTGGGATCCGTACAGATATGGATTGATTCCTGGATAAAAACTCCGAAGCCACTCTCTGCTGGCAATTTTCTTCTCTCTATTGAATTGATGACGTTGTCCACTGCGCTCAGCAATTTTGTACGCCAGACACCTTAATTCTTTTGGAGTTATTCCAAAAAGGCGTGATTCTAAATCTAAGATGTGATTAACCAAACGTTTTTCGATATCTTCAGATAGCGACATTCGAAATCTCCCTAAGCACTTTTTTACGCCACAAGCATGCATATTTTTGTTTTGGGCACGTCTACGTAATGTGGCCTGAGGTACATTAAACATTTTTGCCGCCTTAAGCCATCCCATTTTGTTAAGCCTAACGGCCTCAATTGCCTTTTCCATGTCATGAGCTGACCATGATTGGCGACTAGTTGTCCGTTTATAGCTGGACACCATCCGAAAATAAAAATACCCTGTTAAAGAACAAAATATACATTACAGGCAAAATGACATAGTTGCTATGTCATTTTGCCTGTAGCTCGTTGAAATTTCAGAGGTAATTTTGAAGTTGGAATATGATTTAAAGTGCAAAATGTTAGCAGCATGTTAAAGCCAAATGTTTAGTTGACACAGAAAATAAGAGGCAATTAAATATTTGCTCAATTAATTCAATAGAAGAAGTAATCAAACAGGTCTTACCTTAATCTTTTACGACACGTTTGACAAAAAGTTAATTCTGACCAACAACATCCCTCGTTAATGGTTCTAACAGCACTGCCAGCACAATTCATACCGTGAAGAATGATTCCCCGCCGCAAAATACGAGTGACGACGAATTTAACCGAGAATTCACTGATATGTCGTTTTGCCTGCTATGTCGTTATGCCTTGCTCTCCCCTAATTGTGTTGTTTGTATCCTAGTTGGAGGACGAAGATATATAAGGTTTGAAAGTGTAAATACTTATTACGCGATTATCAGAAAAACAAAAATGTCGCTATAAGAATCTCTTTGTGCAAGAATTTGTACCGTGGACAATTGAGAAGGGCATTCGGTTATATCTCAAAAATTAATTTTCAAAAAAGACTTGGCGTAAAAATATTTATAATTAAATCGGCCAAGAGATAAATGTTTTTAAAATGGCTTCCAGAGCACAATCACATTCTAGAATTTTAAATCCCGTTCTATTTTTTTGAAATATTACTGATAACTCAAAATGGACACTGTCTTAAAACTGATCTGAATTTGTTTCTTTTTTTTTTAATTCTCTTGCTCTATCTCTTAAGAAAAGTAATGGAGGGTGTTTGAACACTTTCGAAAATAAATGTCATTGATTTGACAATGGCTGAACGAATTTTTGTCAGAGTCGTCGAAAAAGAACTTTTCTTAGGTTATCAACACTGCCTTAAACGGATTGGATTTAAATTGCTTGTATCGCCGCTAGAAGGCGTTTTGTCACGACACTACAAATAAAATGGATTTTCTCAAAAACATTAAATACACGACATCACAGGCATACTGAAAATATTCACGAAGGTGAAAAATTTATTTAAAGTTTTAATTAATTTTCTCAGTTTTAGGTTAGGAAAGATATCTCTTTCCTAACCTAAAAAGTATGCGGCTATGACTAGTGTATAAGACCCTTATTTGGCTAAACTTTATTGGGAATAAAGTTATATCAGTTGTATTAAATTTTAATGACAAAAATCCGTTCCATTTAGAAGTTCATTTATTTTCAAAAATGTTCGAACAGCCCCCCATTATACTTTCCATTAAGAGATAAGAGCCAAAACATTTAATAAAAAAGTAGCAAGTTTATCATCCAGCTTTAAAACGGTGTCTCTTTTAGCTATAAAGAATATTTCTCAAAAAATGGGAATTAAAAATTCAACAAATGCGATTACGTCCCTGATCGGTCATTCTAGAAACTTAAAAATTATTTCCCAAATTTTCTCCTTGACACTTCAGTAATAATTTTTGACCTAATGTCTTTTCAACAACTACTTCGTAATGACATAAAAATTTTTATCTAAAGACAAGTTTAAACTTGATTACGGGTTGTTATTATTCTTATCAGAAGAACACAAATTAAAAATTGTATTTGATGAAACTACAGTGGTGATGAAACTACTGTTATTGTTGGTGAACGTCGCCAAAATTTTCTAGCATGTTACCGTAAATTGAATTTTAATATTCAATACAGAAGTGTAGTTTATTGTTCTTTGATGAACTGCATTTCATCAAATGGCAAGTATGTTAAAGGCTATTTAAGAAAACATGGAGTTCGTATCAAAGATTCAATTCCTGCAAGCTGTAAATAATGAACTTTTAATGTTACTTTGGAGTGGCAATATCAATTTAACAATAAATTTGAGGATACTGAAAAATAAACAAATACAGATTTTCTTAGCGAGACCGTTCATTAGAAGTTATGAACTTCTGTTCATCATCATCATTAATAAAAAAATTTTTTGCCTGAATAAATTTCTAAGTTTATACTATTTCACGTAAATTAAAATATTAGCTACAAAATTGCTATAAAATGGTATTACATATTCCTATTCCTATTACAAAATAATGAAATCTTTTAATTCATTAATCATTTCCATGTCCTGAATGCTATTAATTGTTGCTATGGATAAGAAAACAGTTATAATAAACTACAATAACAAAAATAATGTTTACGCAGTATATTATGCAACAAAGTTATATAAACAGCATTTTAGACATGAAGTTTATGAGGGGCAAGCAAAGCGTAGCGGAGAGTGTCTAAAAAACAAGTATAAAACAAATTGCACACTATACTTTTCTACGACCAGGAAAAAATACTAAAATTTGAAAATTATTTTACTTCAGCTCAACATTAAGGTAATAACAATATAAAATACTAAAGGTAACTATAGATAAACTGCCATAAGAAACATTTAAAAAAAATAAAACTAACCCTAAATAACTAACAAGTGACATGATTAATTTGAAACAAAGTTCAATCCCGTGCCTAAAATCCATTATTGCCAACTTCCTATCGTGATTAAAACGCACAAAACCACATCTTGCCAATGTGTATTTAAACATTGTTCCAAAATATACGATAATTTGTGATTTTAGATTTATTTTTATACATGGAAAATGCGACAAATTCTTAGTGGAACTTACAATATTTAACGAAAACCATCTACACGTAATTTCGATAATTTTTTTTGGAAAAATTGGTATAATTTTAAAATCAACCAAAAACTCCAGTTAATCATGAAGAGAAGTAGTAGGCTGCAGAAGAAGATGCAAATCAGTTGATGTTCAATACAAGTTCTCGTTAGAACCTTCATCTCTAAAACTTTGTTAACTTTTGCGTGTGAAATGTTGTATGTTAAAAATCAAAATGAAAACTTTTTTTTAATATTATCTGAACGAATGAATCTATATTTTCGCATAAAAACATTTTAACAGGCATAACAACCATGCCAGGAGTTCATCAAACCGCACAAAGTCTGAGAAAGAAGCTATTAGGTCAGGTTTAGTTTTCGTGTTTATCGCCTTAATATTTATTTATTTATTCGTATGGTGCATTTAAAATATTGTATTATGATGTAACTGTTATGTATGGTACCCCAGAAGATTAGTATAAACCTGTATAGTGTGGTGACAAAACCATTACAATAGTGGATTAGGTGCGTCTTGGCAAAGCATTTGCTTCAAGGTTTAGGAAAACCACTAAAACCTAAACATACCAGGCCTTACCTACCTTAGTATTTATATGTAATAAAATTAATTAATGTGTAAACATTATAGAAGGTAAATAAGAACATAAAATATAACAGCACATCCATTGTATGGCGATATATTCGCGAAAAAAAGTTTGGAATATCGCCCCCAAGGGCAGTTTTATACTACTATTCCGTGTGAGATAACTTGGTAAACAAATAGCGTTACGTTCGTTAGTGTCAATGTTTGATTAGCTTTATTTTCTCTTATTTAAAGTAATAATAAATGGAAACAATACGGAAAAATAAAAGTAATGTGTACTGCTCAGTTCCGCAGTGTAACACGTATTATAGCGAGAATATATCTTTTCACACCTTTCCATTAAGCAATAAGAGGTTATGTTCGGAATGGATAAGAGTCCTGAAAATAGGAAAAAGAAGTTTCCAAGTACATGCGAATTTGCAGCAAACATTTTTAATGAACAGGATTTTTCTTTAAAGTAAATTACATAAACGATATTTTTGTACTAAACATTATTACAGTAGGGTAGATACTTATTTGTTCGTTTAATTCACAGGTCACGTTAATAAAGATGTATATTAAAGAAGGGAGTCATACCCTCTGAAAATTTACCCATTAGGAAGGCTTATGATGTCATGCGTAATGAGGAGCTGGTAATAGATCGAAGCAGGCGTGTCATAGTACGAGCTGAATTACGACAACAGAATAGAACCACCTGTAGCAGGTAAATTGTGGTAATAACCTGTGTACATTTAATTCTATATATTTAGCCATTCAGTAATTATTACTTTTCCTTTATAGATCCAAAAAAATAGAAACGGCAAACACCAACAGTGAAACTGAAAATGTCTTCCATAATATCAGTAAGAAATTGTTAATCAGGTGCTGAGGATATTCATTTCTAATAAAATTGAATTGTTTTAGAAATCAAGACATAGGCAGTCATGATCAAATACATTGACGGCTGCTGAAAATTTGGTTTTATTTTCAGAAGGAGAAAAAAAACAAGAACATGTCCAACATTTTTTGAAGATAAAGGTATTCAAGTTAATACATATGAAGAATTTAATGTAGGTGATGTAACACCTTTAATTAGCAATGATTACCATTTGCAAGTTATGTGTGGCATTATAAGCATGTCATTATTAAATGTTTTGATTCAATTCCTATCAGTTTACGATCTGCAGAAGTCAAAATTTTCAGCAAAAGAAAAAAATTATGCTGACAATGTTTAAAATTAAGTTAGATTTATCTTATAGAGCCCTTGGAGTGTTATTTAATATTAGTTCAACAACTGCAAAAACATATTTTCGTGACACACTTTTGCTACTATAGTAGTTTCTTTAAATCTTCGATAAGATTCCCAAGTAAAGAAGAGATTCTGCTTAACATGCCAGCTTGCTTTGAAAATTATCGTAATGCCAGAATAGTTCTTGACTGTACTGAAATTCGTATTCAGAAAACTAAATGCCTAAAGTGTCGATTGAGAACATACTCGCATTATAAAGGATGCCACACCTGCAAATTTTTTAATTGGTGTAACACCATCTGGTCTAATTTCGTATGTTAGTCAAGCATATGGAGGTCGAGCTTCTGATAAAGCTATTTGCATAAATGAGAATTTACTAGAAAAATTAGATCTGCAAGATGGTGTAATGGTAGATAAAGGTTTTTATATAGAAAAAAGAATGCAACGAACTTTATTTACAATTAATAAGGCCACCATTCCTGAGAAAACGATATCAACTAAGTAAAGAGGATGCGATAAAAACTGCAGAAATTGCCTGCACGAGTGCATATCGAATGTTATACAACGCTAAAAATTTATAAAGCATGTAAAAATGTCGTACCGTGGACTATGTTACCATATATAGAACATATTATGTATATTGTTGTAGGGTTAACAAATTTATCAGCACCAATTTTAGCTGAGAATAAGTTTCAATAATATTAAAGTAATTGTAAATATTGTACATTAATGTTTATGTTATGAGTGTAGTTATGACAAGTAACAAATACTGAAAAATTTCGTTTTTTTATTAAAATACAAACGTATATACATTGGCCGCTGTACATCAAAAATAAAACTAGTTATAAACTATTTTTATTATTGTTATGTAGTATACAAAATAAATTATGTACAAAGACTGAATAAACTGTATAACGAACATTTTATCAAGTTTTACATTAATAATAGCAATTTTTTTATCAAAACTGCTGTATATAACAAAATCGCATTCTGAAATATTTAATAAACACATGCCCAGTTGCACTTGTCCATAATACTTGTGTTTGGTTTTAAGTGTTAAGGTATTATCAATGTATTGAACAAATTCTATATTTTTTACAACCTCATCAATTGGATGTGATGCGCCTATGTATGGGCACTTTATTTCTAGCAGCTTAACTGTATCGCTTATTATTAAACCATCTGGACTAAATCCCAGCCATGGTACAGAGGGGTTAATAATAAGACCACATTTGTGAACTTCACAATTCATATATCTTTTATACGCAATTACTGCATTGCTTTCTTCCGTAGTGCCATATTGTGTGTATTTATTTCAATAAACTTTGAACTTATTATATTTGATATTTTTGTTCCCAATTGGGTTTCTTATTATTACGATATGTGAATAACTCATATGATGTACTTCCAGTTATACGCATTTTACGCTGTTTATGCCAAACACCATATTCTCACTTTGATCTTTAGTGGAAACTGCAATTTCTATGGTGCTCTCCAGAGAGACCCTGACATTCTAATCATAAAACTTTTGTTCTTGAGATGACATCAAGTGGAGCTCGGGAAATGTAATGTTTAACCCTTTCGACAATAAATCATGTAACAGGTCCTGCAATTGTCCACGACCTAAATTATATGATACTTGTTGGGGCTCTATTATAACATTTTGTTTCCGCTTCTTCTGTATATGCAAAGCAACTTCACTTTTATCTACAGCTGGAATACTAAACTATACGTTAATTCCAGCTATTGATATATGTTCATTTTTATATGATTAATTGATTAATGTAGAAAAGTAAACCTTTAGTTTGTGTAACTCCAGATTGCACCAAATTTAAGGAATACTTAAAAACAATCATACGTGGTTTCAACATTTGTATGTAAGTTTTAAGCACTGCTTAACTTTAAGTCGTGTCGGTGCAACCCGCCATTAATGTGCAAGACTGTCTGACACAAGCAACAATAATAGAAAAAATAGATTATATTAAAATGTAAAAAAGGTATGTAACTTTCCAATTACATACCATAAGTTGATAATTTTTGATAGAAAATGATTAAAGAAAATTAATACAACCTTCTATACATTTTTGGAAAAACTGCTCTTTAAGTTCAGTGGACAACTCGGGTTTTGTCACACTACTAATATGGCAGAAATCCTGTAATGGAAGCACTTCGAGAACTCCTTTGCGTTTTGGTTTTGCCCACGATTGCTCGACATCAGTACAGCTTAATTTAGGAATTTCACTGTGCCTAAACATTTTGATTTATAATGATAAATTGTTGGAATCATTTACTACAAACCTGTTTATGTACAAAAGAGTAGCAACAATGTGTTTACACTTGCCACCTGCCCCAGCCTTACATGTGCAACTACATAACCAATTTTTACATTCTATAACAGTTAAATATACACTAAATAAGTGAGCAGCATCAATTAATTATTTGAATATACCATTGTTTAACACTAATTTTATTTGATGTGGCTTCGCAGCCATTTGGGAGGATTGCAAACAATGTGCAATTACTTCTCCATTGGGAAGTTTACCACATAAAATAATATGTTCCGCATCCAACACAGCTTCACCTTCTTTAATAGGGCGCACACCGATCCCCACGTACGTCAAAATATCGATTAACTTAACCATATTAATGTGTAAAAGTTCTTTTTATCTGTGATATTACTCAATATTACAATTTGTGTTTGCTAGATGATCTCACATACATCCGCCATATTTAATTTTCTGTCAGCGCCCTCTATTATTCATTTTTTTCGCGAATAATGGACCGGTCCAAGCGCCAGTCACGACAATGACGAAAAAAATAATAGGTTAAAAAAATAACAAAACAAAATAATGGAAAACAGATAATCAGACTATACCTTTTATTGAGTATACTTGTCTCATCCCAAAGTGTGTGTCCTGTAAAAGTAAAATATTGACCCTATTCCAAAAAAAAGATTAGACAAGAAATCTGATTTGTTCTTAATCAACCCCTCAACATTTATTTGTAAATATTTGTTAAGTGCCCTATATTAGTGCGTGATTGTGTTTTGTGAAATTGTGTTGTACATTATTTCCTAATTAACCAGGATGGTCTTCATGACCATGGTCCGAAAACGAAAGTGGTAATTCTCAGGAACAACATGTTTTTCTTGTTGACCATGAAGTACTGTAAGGTACTGATCACCTTCCATATTTTATATTTGTATTTAAAATGCATAAAAACACACACAAAAAGCTGTAACGGAAATTGACGTACGTTTTGACGTTTATTATGATAGATGACAGATTTTCTTACGTCATGGATAACGACATTAAAAACGGAGTTTTACTGAATTTATTGAGGACTATGGTAACAAATTTTCTTGCCCACTTAGCTTTAAACTTGAAAAGAAGCTGTGGGTATGAACTGGGGGGAGCCCCCGCCTAATGCACCTATGAAGAATCCCAAAAATTCACTTTAATGTTTGAAATTGGAGAAGGCAGGTGAACACGAGAGAAGAATTAGAAACACGATTACGAGCAGCATTCGATCGACTCTCTCCTACGCACAATAACACTGGAAGGTGTTCCTTACGCTTAACATAGTGCTTGAATGCAAACGGTCACCATTTCGAACATTTATTATGATTTTTTATTTATTCGTATGGTACATCTTTATTATTGTAAAAAAAGCTCTAAACCCCTGCAAGTGGAAGTGGCTTTGCACAAATAAAAACTCCCGTTTAGGTTAAGGATAACGTTTTGCAACTTAGTGTTGGTGCTTCATCAGGTCTTAGTCAACGAATTTAGATAGTTATGTAGCATTTGGTACACAATTTTAATTATAATTAATGTCTAAGGCCTGATAAAGCAACTATATTAAGTTGCAAAATGTTGCCTGCTAAACAACATTTCAGTTTTTTTTTGGTATAACGCTACTCCCAATTACAGGCATTTACACGTTTTTACCATCTGGCAACCTAAATCATAAACGCGTCTTTTGAAAGAGGTAATTAACAATTTAAACATTTATTATAATTTGTTTCTATTTTTTTTATCCATTTTTGTCAACTGAAGAAAATGTGGATATTTAGGGTTATTTGGGTAGAAATAAAAATATTTTAAAGATATGTCCAGTGAGCACATAACAAAGTGCCAGAAAGCTAATATAAGCAAAATAAGCTCAGACGTTTAAATCCGATTTTCATTTGTTTCAGAGATAATTAGGTTTTTATTTTTAAACAGTCAATCAAGTTAAATTTGACAACGTTATCCTAAATGTCAATTTCAAACAAAATATTAATTAGATAAATGTCATAAAATGTGTTTAGGAACGTGTAATACCACATTCTAGTAAATTTTGTCACCAATTCGATCACGATCACAAGCAATCACAAATGATGTTATACGGTAGTGCAGAGATCTCAGTCGGTTGAGTGTAATGGTACATATGATCTGTGAAGTTTCAAATTAGCGCCAACTAATCCCTTGAGGCATTGCCTGAGGTTATAAAAAGTTTCAGATGACAAAATCAGTTAATCGAGTTAATAGCTATTTATGTAACAAATCCATAATCTACGTTTTTTATGGACGAACCACAGAATTATGGATGAACTCCGAAGAAGCGAGGCCATAACTGTGGCGACACCATAAAACGTTGTTTTTATACAGGGTGTAACTGAAAGACGTGGCCAAACTTTAAGAGCGTAATATATGGATTGAAAAAAATGAAAAAAGTTTTTATAAACATGGTTCCGGAAATCCTTCCTAAGGGAGATACAGCCCTTTGAAATTTAGTAAGGATTTACAGTTTTATTTTATAACAAAGAACGGTGGTGTCGAAATGAACAAAAGTAACCACTCTAGATGTACTTTTCATTGTGATTACATTGGTGTAAATTTTATTTTGATATGATGTTAGGAAGGGGTAGTTTGTCTAAGGCTGGAAGTATTTTGCACCCCAAATTTATTATTTCGGGTCTTTTTGTAAATTTAATACCAAGTTTAGCATCTTTCGGGTTTTTATACGCAAAAAGGTACTCATCTTTACATTATTTTAATTAAAAACACACAAAAATTGAAACATACAAACATACAAATCAGAGCAACTGCTGGAAATGGTTGCCTTCAGCTACAATACAGGCTTGACAACGTCGAATCATCGACAGCCGGACACGCTCAAGAATTCCAGGAGTATTCCGAATTACATCAAAACTGTTGATGATACGTTCACGAAGAACATGAACGGTAGGAACTGGAGTAGTATAAACTATATTTTTTAGGTGTCCCCATAAGAAGTAATCTAACGGGTTCAAACCGTGATGGTCACGCAACAGGTCCTCCTCTGCCAATCCAACGATTCGGATAATTATGGTTGAGGAATTCTCTAGCAACAAGACTAAAATGGGCCGGAGCACCATCGTGCATAAACCATAAGTCACGGCGTATTGCATACGGCACCTCGTCCATAAGCTCAGGTAGATTTTCTTCTAAAAATCCTATAATTTTGTCCATTTAATGTTTCTGGCAAAAACATTGGTCCTATTAAATAATCCCCTACAATACCGCCCCAAACGTTACACGAAAATTTTTGTTGATGTCTGGAATCTTGAATAGCATGAGGATTGTTGTCAGCCCACAAATGGTCGTTATGAAAATTTATAATTGAATCTCTGAAAAATTTTGCCTCATCCGTAAAAGCACTAAACACTGAAAATTTGGATTAATGCATTGTTGTAAAAACCACTGACAAAATATCACTCGTGGCCGAAAATCAGCTTCAATAAGAGCCTGCACTCGCTGAATGTGGTATGGGTACAATAGCTGTTCATGTAGAATTCTCCATACTGTCATATGCGAAACACCTACTTCTTCAGCTACCTTGCGCGTGCTACTCTCAGGAGTCTCCATAATTCTGTTGAGTACATCCTCTTCTAATGCCGGTGTTCGTCTATTTCTTTGAAGCCCACAATCGCCACTATTACGTTGGAAAGATCCTTTTCACGAAAACGACGATGGACTGACGCAAAAGTATTCTTATTTGGGCATATTCTATTGGGATACGTGGCAGCATACAACCGACGAGTCAAATTGAATTGCCATTTGCACGTCCATAAGTGAAATGAATATCTGTCCATTCTTCGTTGGTAAAATTCATTATGTTAATTAATTAAATTAAGTACCTTCTAACTTTAACAATAATTAATAACTTATAAATTATAATAGTAACTGTCACTTACTTAGTGAATAAAATCGCAGTCTGCTCGGATAATAGCTGCTGTAATTCATTATTAAAAAATTGTAGTGCATAATAAGTTTTAAGTCCAATTTTCTCGAAAACCGTTGTCTCTAGCGATTTAAAAGATGAGTACCTTTTGCGTATAAAACTCGAAAGATGCTAAACTTGGTATTAAATTTACAAAAAGACCCAAAATAATAAATTTGGGGTGCAAAATACTTCCAGCCTTAGACAAAACTACCCCTTCTAACATCCTATCAAAATAAAATTTACACCAATGTAATCACAATGAAAAGTACATCTAGAGTGTTTACTTTTGTTCATTTCGACACCACCGTTCTTTGTTATAAAATAAAAACTGTAAACCTTACTACATTTCAAAGGGCTGTATCTCCCATTAGAAAGATTTCGGAACCATGTTTATAAAAACTTTTTCATTTTTTCAATCCATATATTACGCTCTTAAAGTTTGGCCACGTCTTTCAGTTACACTTGTATAGTATTGGCAATCTTACTTTGGTTGCACGTTATTAACACTAGTGACGTATTTGCCAAAAACGTTGTCAGAGTTGCGCACAGCTGTCTAAGTAAATTTTATAGGTTATAATTTAAAAAAACACTTTTAAAGGTTTTCTTTAATAATTCCTTTTCAGTTAATTACATCCAAACTGTATATTAACATATGCGCACTTCGAAGATAAACAACACAAATTAATTTTGACAGATACAGAGACGCTCATAAACATCCGGCAACACTGTGTCAACATTTTACACAAGAAAAAAACTTGGCAACTTTCAATACACTATACAAAAAATTTTTGGCGTTAGATTGATATGAATTTTTACGTCATACGCGACGTGCAACCGAAGTAAGATTACCATTACTGTAATGACAAAACACATATTACCTATATAGGTTATGAAATATAATACATACCTGAAATTACGTTAATGTTAACTTTAAAAAAAAACTAGAGTTGACTATTATAATAATTGCTAATTTCAAAAATAATTAAATTTGTTATTTAGGTCAAAATCTACAACTCGCACTGATGTAGATGGTTTTTAAACTACATCTTAAACACGACGTAAGAGATGTTCTATTTTTTTGCAACTACTGGTTTTAGTATTCACGTTTCAGGCATTAATTACAAAAACAAGTTCAGTAGAATATTTTGCAATAAAAAAAACAATTTCCACTTAGAAAACTCCAGTAATAAAAATGTTTCAAATACTTTGAATTCAAGTTTGTAGAATAAAATTACTTTTGGATTTTGTCCAAATTCTTGCATTCTATAAAACCCATATTCGTGTTGACGTTAATCAATGACAAAACAATTAAACGTAAAATTAAAAATACTTACAAATTACTCACGTTCTTCAACACACTTTTAAGTGCGGCAATTTTCATTGTTATGTTAAGTGGTAGGTGTTACACTTAATTATATTATTGGCACTGATATATTACTTGGCAAACGTTAACGTAGTTGGAATAAATAATTAAAGTTGCACGTGCATAGTAATTTTTCTCTTAAAATTTTATCGTACTTCATTTTTCAACAATAACAACAACATATAATTACCATACATTATTTTGCATAGTTTACAATAAAACAAAAACAATAGCAATTTTATGTGTTTTTATTGATTTTCATTATGTTTCAAGCATAATTAAACTTTTAATAATTGATATTAATTGACTCGAAGAATATAAAAGGAAAGTTTTTTCTACAGTCTTTGAGGACAACTTGATAGATTTTTTTAAAGCCACGTTTTTCAATATTGGGCAAAGTTAACTGGTGTCGCTAGAAAATGGTCCGATTTGTGCTTTTTCTAAATAACGAAAAGTCACCGATTGGCATTTTATTTAAAATAGGTAATGTGGTCGTGTGTAGTCGATAAAAAACTTATTAGTGGCGAGTATTCGAGTAGAAATTACTACGCGTAAGTTGGTTTGTCAACTTTTCGTTTGTACCAATAATTCCGTCAAATTCCTAAACCGATTTCTGAAAACAAAATGTCATTGCATTTGCAATGAAAAGGGCTTTAAAATGATGTGCCACAAGTAGGGTAGTCTTATTTGAAGTTTTAAATTTGGGGTTGCTAGTCATTAGGTGAATGAACGTGCCGAGTTGACTTGACTCAAAATGACTCCTTTCAAGAACAAAAATCAACGTGTCTCGGCGAATTTCGAAATATTTTTTAGTTTTCACATTATAGGGGTGGGTCAAGTTTTAGTTGGGATATCCTGTATATAAAAATTGGTATAATTTAATATGGTAGTTACACAAATGAGTATTGAGCATTTAGTTTAGTAGAACTACTGAGTACCCATTTGAATTGCATTTTTGAATATTTTATCAATGTTGATTTTGAATTTCATACTGTAGGTTTTGCGACATCTAGTGTCGACTCGTGTTAGCGATCACGTACGCAATGGTTCGCATTAAGCAACTTTGTAGACAGGTATGTAAAAGCAGTTACATACGTCGATAATTATAGCCAACATAAGCGTTAGCAAAAAAAATCTCAAATTGCCTACTGTAAATTCGCAAGAGGTTGTACAATAGCAAACAAACACTGAGAACCACTCGACAGCTGTTTCGTCCTTTTGGGACTCTTACAGCAGACAATTCGAGAAACACTTATGTTGGCTATAATTATCGAAGGATCGACTTATGTAACTGCTTTTACATACCTGTCGACAAAGTTGAATATTCATTTTTACAAGTAAGAAATCCTAAATTGAAAGAAAACTTCAAATCCCAATATGTATTCCAATAATGAAAATGTCGACTATGGTACTGTTATACCGCTACTTTTCAATTACTTTTGCATAAAACTTACAAATATATTTTTTATTTTAGATAGATTTGAAAAAGCAATTCAGTACAAGACATAAAAGACGGTTGGTAAATAAAAAATTGTTTCAATCAAAAATAAATTTTTGAAAATTAGTACCTCTAAAGACAGAAATTTCTACAAACACAGTTTTGCGAATCGCTCATAATGTTTCTATTTCATTAAACCATGCTGAAGTAACTTTAAATTTACTGTAAACTCTTGTGAATTATGAGCTAACTGCTACCGACACTGCCTGCAACACTTCAGATAGGAATGTTTGAATTGACAAAAAGACTAGCGCATTATGTTCTTATAATATTAATGACACCCAAAATGAGTTTATCTTACATAATCATACATTTAGTGAAAAATTGGCAAATTGGGCACTTCGCTGTTATATAACACATTCGCATATAAATGATTTGCTGACAATATTAAGAGCCGAAAATTGCAAGTTCCTCTAGATAGCAGAACATTGTTCAAACACCCCAGAATTTGTAAAATTAAATTAGTGGATCCTGGTAATTACAGTCACCTTGGAATTGAAAAGGAGATCAAAATGTTTTACAGAGACACAAAGTTTCTTCTGTTAACTTGATTAAACTACATGTTAACATAGACGGACTACCTATTTCTGAAAGTGCCCATTTTAGCATATGTTGATTTACAAAATATTCCAAGGAAAGTGTTTATGATCGGCTTGTATTATGGTAAAAGTTAGCCAAAAAACTGTACCGAATATTTACAAGATTTTATTGAGGAAATGGAGTATTTAGAAAACAATGGAATTAAGATTAACAACAAACACTTCGCCGTGAAGCTCGGTGCTTTAATATGTGATGCTCCAGCAAGTCGTTCGTATTACTTGTTAAAGGTCATAACTCTTCCGTTGGATGTAATAAATGTATGGTGGAAGGATCATTTACTGAAAAATGCATGACATTTCCAGACTTAGATGCACCGTTAAGAACAAATACTAATTTTAGGTCAAGGATTCAAGAGGGTTATCATAAAGGAACTAATGTTTTTGAAAAATTAAAAGCATTTGATATTGTTAGTGAAGTACCGCTGGACTACATGCATTTGGTTCTTCTTGGTGTTATTAGAAAAATTATTTCTTAGCTTGTTAATGCAAAAATGGGAACTAAACTTGTAAAACCAAAATTGGAAAGCTTCAATAATCTATACTTATCTGTAACTCCTTATATAACAAACGATTTTGCAAGAAAACCAAGGGATGTTTCAACAATTGATAGGTGGAAAGCAACCGAATTACGATTATTCTTGTTGTATGTTTCTCCATTTGTTTGCAAAAAATATTAAGCGCAAAACAATATGAACACTTCATGAAATTACATGTTGCAATTCGAATACTATGCTCTAAATCAATATGCCAGGAAAAACGATATAACAGTTTTGCTTCTAATCAACTCAGACAATTTGTAGAAGAATATGGTGAATTTTATGGTGAAAATAATATTACTTACAACGTGCATTCACTAATTCATTTACCTTGTGATGTCATACCATTTGGAAATTTGAGATAACTTTAGTAGCTTTCCATTCGAAAACTACATGAAAGAAATAAAAAATGTGTTCAGTCTTCAAGTTTGCAATTACAACAAATAGTCAAAGAATTCAGAACAACAACATGAAACCGAAAAAGATTGTTTTGTAAAAAATGCTACATTTAAAAAATTGAACAAATCAAATTTTTAGAGATAATTATTCTTACCATTACAAATTTGTAACATTTAAATCTATTATTATACATGTAAATGAACCTAATAACGTATTTATACTAAAGGACGACACCATCTTTATAGTAGATAAGATTTGTTCCAACGATGACAGTAATATTGATATATTTGGAAAAACTTTTGAGAAGTACATTTTATTATAATCAACCTTTGGATTCCCGAATTATAGGAATATTCTCCGTTTCAAAATTATCAGAGACAATAAAAATTGTTGCAACTAATATTAAAGGAAAATGTTTAAAGATACCAATGGAGAACAATGAATCATCATTCAATTGCTGCACGATTTGGTTATATAAACTTGATTATTAAGATTTTTTAACTTTTGTAAATACTTTATGTAAAAACTTATCTATTTACATTGTACTTGCAGTACTTTTTTGTTTATTCATATTGCTTACAACAAATATTTAGCGGCCGTTTTAACGAATATGGCACGCATTTTTACTGTTTATAGATATGTATTTACATAAACTAATGTTTTTACAGTTTATGTACAGTGTCATATCGTATGATAATGGGGATTTGGAAGCAGTACCTACAGTGTGGCTAAACTCAAACCAAAACAAAATGTTATTGGCCTTCTAAAAGTTACAAAATGTAACTTTACTAATTAAGAATTGTACAAGGCCGAATCAGGATTGGCAATCATATTTATTTCTACTTCTTTATACTACTTACTGACAAATATTTTAGGATCTTATGCGGATGCCAAGCGCAAAGTTAATAAACTTGTAGATAATTGTAGCTCCTCCACGTCGTCACAGGAATTTGGAAAAGGGTATCGTCGCAAAAGAGTATCAATAAGAATGATATCAACCGACAATTCTGAGCTGGCATATATGCCACCAATAACCGAAATTGAGGAAACGGCTTGATGTATCTTTAATGGATTTATCAAATTTACCAGTTTCATTTCTAACAGGTTTGTGTTTTTATTTGATATTACAATTTAAAATTTTTATTATTTCTAATTTCTAGACAATGTAGAAACCAACAAAAAAATTGACCACTTATTAGCAACTGTAGATATATTGCTGAAAGAAGTGCAGCATCGTTAAAATAGAAATAAAGGAAAATAAATTAATTCAGAATTTTCGAAATGCTACAAATGCAACTGAAGATCATTTATCTGAAGTTGATGAGACAAAAAAATTTAAATTTTTATTGAAAATTTATCGGAATTTATTTTTGTTAATGAAGAGTTAGTTGGAAATGAAGATCCTAAAAGGAATTTGTAAGAATATAAATATGTCATAGTAAATCCCTGAATGATTGTTATTGTAGGTCTATAAAATGAAGTTATTAATTAGTGGGAAAAGTGATGATTTTGTCAGAAGGATGTTGGATCATTGCTTCTCAAAAGATTTTGCTACCAAAGTAGCATGGACATCCGCAAAGGGAAATATTCCAATAGGCGATTCTAAAATTATTACGTACATGGATTGTAAGAAATATTGTTTTTCACTAAATGGTTATTAACTATCATTTTTTTAGTGATCTGCCGTAAATACAGTGATCCAAATTACACTACTGTAATGTTCAAAAATGTGTTTCGGGTTGGTTACGAAATGCTACCAGCAGACTAAAAAATCAAAACTGTTACCAATTCTACCAACAATTTGACATTGGATATATGATGTGTATTTTGGTAGTATTACTTGATTTTTAAACATTAATTTGTACTTATAAACAATAAGTACCATTCTATACTAGTTTTATTTTAAAAATGCACCTTTATTTATCAATGGGTCCAGAATAATATTAGATTAATTACAATTTGAAAATTTGATCTGAATGAGATTAATAGAAGTTAAAGTAATAACTTAAACTCTAACCATTTATTTTCTTGATTTATTTTTAAATACATGCTGACTATAGGTTTTGAGTTGATATGATAACATTATTAACGGTAGTTTATAAATTGTCAAAAAATTGTATGCATTTCTGACGATGACTTACACTATGTATAATTAAGTCGAAACTATAATCAACATTTATTAAAAATAAGTATTAGAGAAAATATTTAATTATAGTTTCAGGTTATAGTAATTCGATTTCTATTGAAATCATTTTAGATGCATTTAACAAATGTTTAAATTATGAATATTGAAGGAGTTTTATACATATTAAAGATATATTAAAATTGTATATTGAGATGTTTAAATTAAGTCTCATATTTATTTCAAACGTTTAATATAAACATCTATACTTTAACTTATAAACGAATTATATACATTTTGAAAATATTTAGCAAATGATTTAAAAAAGTTTGATATACATTTAAAAATATCTTTGTTAGGGCGGACATGTAATGTTTTAAAATGCATTATAAATGTCGGGGCAATATTTTTCAAAACATTTAAAAGATGTCGTATGCTTTTTATATGCATATTAAAACTTAGATGTGCTACCTGGGTAGCTACATGTACGTAGGTGTTAAGTTTATGCATTTACATTTCTATCATTTGGCATTGTTTTATTTGGATTCCCAAAATGTCAACCATACTATGAATAAAAGATTTCACAGCTATCTGTTATCTCTAATAGTGTATCTTAAATTGAGAAGGACTGTATGGCTCGTTTGTTATTAAAAAGATACAATTTTTGTTAAATGGGGAAAAAATTCCCGATCAGTTCGAAGTTATTCGGAAGAACACGAAAACTTTGATTTTGAAAAATTAACATATTTCCGTTATCGTGAAAGTTATAAAAACAAAAGTTGTTTGTTTCGTTAAAGTAAACTTATAATAATTAAAAAAAAAAAGAATTACTCTCAATCTTTGCCAAAATGGTTAACTCAAAAGCACTTTATCAACACGGCGAAGAAAATATTAATGGCAAATATATCATCACTGAAGGTAGCAAAGGCTGGGAAAATAACTTGTACATATAACAACTTCTTGCGGAATCAGTTGCATAAAAGCTAGTTAAATCTGTGATTAGGTAACTGACTTTCTGATTGGTTAAAATTGAAGACACCGTGGGAAGCTACTTTGTTCTTATTGATTCCTTTTTTCGCTATAGAATTTTTCTAGAGTTAAGTTATAAACAAATGAAAAGTTTGTTTTAACTACTTCAATGTATAATACGAGGCGTGCTTTTTAAAGTAAGTACCGTTTTCAATTTTGTCGCCGCAGCGCTGCGGTCTCGGCTTAGCGCATGCGCGTCGTAGCTACATCTGTTGGAAAGCCATGGACGCCATTACGGAATCTTCCGTTCAAGTCTACATCTGTTTGCGTGATTGTAAATGCCGCCGACTGTGAAGTGCGTGCTGTAAAACGTTTTCAGCTCTAAAGGCTTTAAATTAGCTGACATTCATCGCCAAATCAGTGATGTTTATGGTAAAAGCATTATGAGTGATGGAATGGTGCGGAAAGGGTTAGGCATTTAAAGATGGCCGCACAAACATGCATGATTAAGAACGAAGTGGACGACCTTCAGTCATTACCAATGACTTGATTCAAAAGTGGAGTCTAAAGTGAAAGAGAATAGACGATTCATCTGAACAGTTTCGTGCTGTCTCGTCGTTGTGTCCGAACGCAGGCGGTGTCCTTCTTTGACGATGGAATACAAAATCTGGTCCCACGATACGATAAGTGCCTTAATATTAGTGGAAATTATGTAGAAAAGTAGAGTAAAGTATAGTCTTTCAAATAAAAAATTTTTTTGAAAAATATTTATTTGTTATTTTTATTGCAAAACGGTACTTACTTTAAAAACACGCCTCGTATATATTCTGTATGTAATTACTCTGTTGGATTTTTAGAAATCAATGAATAAGTACATGGTTTTTAGCAATCCAAGCAACCAGAGAATGAAGTTATACTCGATGCTTCACTAACCTTTCAGATTTGATGTTTTCATTTTGGAATTATAGATATCTTTTAAATACCGTACGTTTGACGTTCTTTAAGGGAACAATTTGTTCAAAATGATTAAAAAGTGTTGTCAAAACTGGATCACTTTCCTTAAAGTCAATTACTAATAAAAGGCTTTTTTCCATTACTTTCAGTTCTTATGCGGTATCTGAAAGAAAGTGGATTATTCACGGGCACCACATGAAATATAGGTACAATGACCATTGTGACCTTTTATGAAAATATAATCTTGGCAACTAACTAAAGTGGGTGTCTTGCGACATGTCGTGTAAACATTGACACGTGTGAATAGTATAAACTAAGAAAAATGCCAACAGTTAACGTATCGACATGTGTGTTAAAGCGCATAGCGCTATCTAAGCTCCTAGCATTTACAAGCTTGGAATACACTTTGTACGATAAAGTCCCAGTATAACTTATTGCAGAAGCACACACGCATCGTGTGTTTCTTTCGTTGCGTGGCTTCTGTACAAGTTATGCTTGGCTATATCTACAACGTGTGTTTAAAGAAAACTAATCTACAATCTTCCACGTTTCTTAGTCTGTGCGGCTGGGAATTTGAACTTACTAACACCAAATGGCAACCTATAGAATCCAACTGCTGATGGGTTATTATCCTTATTGTGGTTCTAGTGATCGTAACCAAAGACTTTTGTGATAGTTACATGTTATATGGTTGTTCTCAGTTTAATTTACTCACACAAATGGAAAAGGCTCTAGTTTAGATTTAATCTTTACTAACATTGAGAATATATCTGTTTCATCTTGCCATGTAATGTAATATTTATGATCCAGCATTAAATGTAGTAATTTGTGAAATTGTAATTGTCGTCCTAGTCAATTTTATAAGAATTTAAAATCAGCAAAATTTAATGATATTAATTACTTTTAAGTAAATATTAATTGAGCGATGTTTTTTTTATTCAAAACTTTTGATGAAAGTTGACCCTTTACCATATAATATTTACAGCAATAGATTTCCATTTTTTGTAATAGTTTTGATAAAATACATTATGGTTAATAATTTCAAAAAAGAACACACAAATACAAAACTGGTTTTGTTGATGATTATACGGTTTAGCAGTGATCTAAGGTCAATATGTAAAGATGCTATTTCTGCTAGTCGACGTGCATTTCTGGACAACATTGAAGATAATATCAATCAGAAATCTAAATATTTTTGGTCCATACGTTAATAGCAAAAATCTGAAAATAATATTCAGAGGTCGACCTATATTATTTCAATGGTGTAAGCGCAGATAATTTAGAAAGTATTTGTGACTTATATATGTAACAGTGTAGTACACAAAGTTGAGTAGATCCTCTACTCTCAGTGCCAGTCTTCGTAACTGTGTAACTAGGTTACATACACATCCGTTGATGACATTGTTAGAACTATATCAAAATTCAACAATGAATTGATGTCTTGGACTGGATGATTTACCTACTGCTTTGTAAAACTTGTTCGTCTTCGCCATCTTTTCCGTTAAAAATTATTTTTGGACAAAATCTTTTAAGAGTCCTATTAACCACGTGACAAATTTCAAACTGGTTTACTTTCCTCTTACGTTTCGCGAAATATATATATGTCTACAAACGGGTGTGTAGTGGCAACGTCGTAACGTTCAGCAGTTCTCAAAGCAGATAAAAGCGCTCGCATTTTGTTTATTTTCACTTTTATTTAGTCGAATCAGGTTTCGAAAAATATTGACAGCTTTAATTTTTTGTTCATTGATGTATTTCTGACTTTGAAAACATAAAAAATCGGGAACTAATAATAATAATAATAATTTATTCCAATTATTTACATACTAAAGCAACAATAATGAAATATAAAAAGGAATTAATCCTGTTCTGTAAGCATAGCTTGTGTTACGTATTGAAATTCAAAAAGTACAACTTTTTTTATTTGTTGAGAAAAATCAAGTGGTTATCAAAATATTTTTTGCGTACGACAAAAATTCTCAAACATTTGCTGCGCCCCTAAATCGTTTTTTATGTTATAATTTAGATTAGATCAGAACTTTTTTGCTCAGTTATTACTATATTTATAGAAACAGAATGGGTAAGGTGGTTCTAACATTTGCAAACGCGAATTGTTTACTGTTTTCACTTGTAATCACAACGATCTTGTCACTAGAATGTAACATCACATTTTTACGAGAAAACTACCTACGGATGATTCATATACTTTTTATAGAAGGTTTTATGTTGAAGTGCATAACAATAATCAAATGCAAACTTGAGTATATTTCGATTTAGACATAAACATTTCATTTAGATATTTACAGTTACTAAAAACAAATTGTTAATTTTGTCAATCGAGGATTATAACTATCGATTAATAAAATAAAATTTATAATCAATGGTTCAATCCAGTAAGTCAACCTTGAAGATGCCATTGCTATATTGTTTAATACACTAAATAAATTAATTTGTAAATTAAGGAAATTGTTATCTCAATATAGATAAACGTCGATTTTTCTGAAGCACTCAATGTTTTATTTTTTTATAAATAAACCTGCTACCCACTTTTAATCACAAAACAAACAACACCACACACAAAAACTCTGTAACAAAATACTCACTACCTAAACACAGACGGCAAATAAATAAACAAAGCACGCAACGACTGTAGCTTTGGTTTCTTATTTTCATTACAACGTTGCAACATTTATTGTCACCATACAGATGTCGCCTCTGAATAAACGATAAATATTTAAAACGCTATTACATTTTACTATAAAAGTATAAATAATTGAAATACATTTTGTCGATAATATAGAACATAGTCTTAGAAAAATGTAGGAAAGAGTATTTTATGCCCCTAATCATTTAATTTAACAAAAAAAATTCAATTCTTGTAATTTTGTTTTTAGACTTCTTCCATTCTTCACAATAATCACTATCGGCTTGTGAAACAAAAATGTTTTTCTCTCTTGTATTAAGTATAATTCAAATTGCGTATTTCACCAATATGGCGCCGCTTTTATGTTTCCTTAAATCAAGCATTTATCCGTCTACGTTAGTCGTGGCATTAGCATTTTTAAAGATTTTGAATCCATTATTTTTAGATATAATTATGTCTGTATATATAAAAATCTAATCATGGACGAACAACACGGTTTTATGAGTGTGACATGTACCAACACAAACTTAATTAATTTACTCAATATATTAGTAACAATTCTGGATAATGGTTACACTTTGAATGTATATGAACTGATGTTAAAAACTGATTGGCCTTCTAGGGGGGATAGAAAAGTAAAAAGTAATTCGGATTGACTTAGCAAACAATTTTCGTAACGCACTGTATTCAAGATAAGAATGAAGAAAAGAAAAATATACCTAACTTTTTAACATTTGGGGGAAACAACTTTAAATTATTGTAATATAGTTTTACATGAGTATGTTTTGGAAACTGATACTTTCGTTCAATTTGTTCCTTTAACTGATTCTCATTCAAGGCTCTAGTTACACCTGTTCCTACAATTACAGTATTGAACATAACTTTTGAGGTTATATTTTTGCGAACTTAAACATTATTTAACTTTACCCAAACAGGGACTCTTGGTAAAACTTGATACTGTGTACCGTTTTCGGAATATTA